>JAZFAU010000002.1:0-154221 GCA_037178615.1 Dione vanillae | reverse complement strand
GAGAAGTTTTGTGGATATTTAATTGAATTCTGTTTTGTTTCAATAAGGTCGATTTGATTAGCTGTGATTATTCGGGTTAATTAGAGATAAAACTTTATATTGTACGTTGCAATTTATAATTGGCGTCTTTCAATTCAATTCAATTTAGATTTTCAGGATCAAGATATAATATCCTTAATTTTTATTATATTTTATCATGCCATTTATAAATTCAAAACTAATTGCTTCCCAACTTCAACATGGCTCCAAATTCACCAAATAAAACATATAGAAGAAACCGCTAATGTATTACCAATTGTAGCAGTAACACTAACTAAATCTATCTAGAAACCAGTGTTAATCTGTCTTCTTAAAAAAACGCATACGAAATAAGATATACCTCCTAAACAGGCACCGAAGCTTAAAGCCCACGCAAGTGGAGGAAGAGGCAGTGCGAGGGAGCTCGCCAAAGCTCCCACTACGCGGACCATCATAGTTGTTAGAGGGATATTGTCTACGAATGCTGATGCTAGACCTGATACCTGGTGGGATAAAAAGAAAAATATTTTGAAAATTTTACAACTGTAAGTTGAAGTAATATGTAATATTTTGATACAACTTTTTTTTGTTTTTATCTTCACGCTTTATCCCGCACATGGCAGGGTAGGCAGAGGGAACTGCAAGGACTGTGGGAACCTAGTGTTAAGACACTCCGTTGCTTAGTCCATGCTTTCTCCGTCCCCGCTTTGGTACTAATATCTTAAGGAAAGGCTTTTAGAGATATTCAAACTTTAGTTATTAACCAAAATCAGTCAATTCTAAGAGAACGATTACGTTATATGGAGATTATTATTTTCATTGTGATATGGAAACTTAAAATTTTCGATTTAAATATATAAAACAAAGATTACTTCTAAACATATAAGAATCAACGTGCTATTTTAACCAGAGTTTGGACAACTCATTTTCCACATTTCGAGCCATTGCGTGTTGAGTGGCGGATCTCAACGCCGCGCTTGCCTAGTTGCAAGAGCGTAAAAAATGGAAATGGAAAAATTCATCTTCCCTCATGGAAATCAAATCCACATACTGTTGCGTTTACATACGCCGCGTCTCTGCACTACGATGGTCCTCCGGTATTTAATTAAATTAAAATGGAGCTTAAACCTGTAAAATATTACCAATCAACAAAAATAATAACATCAGCATTATAATGTTACACTCACCCACAAGATAAGCATGAGAGCAACTGTCAACCGTGATTCTTCACCAACTTTTAGAATGAACGATTCAGTTAGACTTCCTATCCATGCGATGAGACCTAATTTTGATAGAACCTAAAAAAAATCAATAAAACACAAAAAATGGTAAATTAATATTATTAAAAATGGTAATACTTTATTGTACATCACAAAATAAATTAAAATAAAAGAAGTTCCGTCCCCGTGGGGACGGAGAAAGCAGGAACTAAGCACCGGAGTGTCTTAACACTAGGTTCATACGGTTCCTGCAGTTCCCTCTGCCTACCCTGCAATATGCGGGATACAGCGTGAAGCTATAAAAGAAGCTTATAAAAATAATGTACAGCAGGTACCTTAAGGTACAGGAATATTCCAAATCGGGAGGAGGTGTATTTTATCGATTTAAATATATATATATATATATATATATATATATATATATATATATATATAATATATATATATATATATATATATATATATATATATATATATATATATATATATATATATATATATATATATATATATATATATATATATATATATATATATATATATATATATATATATATATATATATATATATATATATATATATATATATATATATATATATATATATATATATATATATATATATATATATATATATATATATATATATATATATAAACTTATAACTAAATAAATACAAAAAACATACATTATATAATAATAAACATATTTAGAACACTAATTTATCCATACCCAAAAAAAACATTATGGACTTTGTTAATATACAACAGTTTTTTTTTATTAAAGAAAATGTTAGACTTTATATATCCTGAAAAGTAGAGGCTTAGGAGAAACATTGAAGTTGAAGGGTTGTTTTAATTTAGAGCTGTTTTAATATAGGTGTTGGTATGAAAGTTATTGAAGCTCTTGAGATCAAAACCTATTTTCTCAAATCAGGTTTCATATATATGTCATGATTATTGCTTTTTATCAGTTCATCATAGATTATTTAGTATTTTTTTTTTTAGCTTCACGCTTTATCCCGCTCATGGCAAGGTAGGCAGGGGGAACTGCAGGAACTGTAGGAACCTAGTGTAAAGACACTCCGTTGCTTAGTCCCTGCTTTCTCCATCTCCACATTAAAAACTTTCGGTTAAAATAAACAATTATTAGATTAATCCGTTTAACGCATGGCTTAGTCGGAGCGCTTGCACGGTTTGCAAGAGGCGCGGATTCAAGCTGTGATGGGTACAAATTTTCAAATGTTTTCTTTGAGTATTTTTACTATTTATTTTGATTATTGAAATATTACAGTTAAGAATGATCTCTTCTAAGAAAAGGTAGTTTTAGATGACAAAGACTATAAAAGCAATTAAATTATGTCATCGTTGTCTGTATGCCAACGGTCCGTATTGGAAACGAACTAATCTGAAATATTGTTATAAGTGATTTATGTAATTTACTACAATTACATAGAATTTGTGTGCGAATACCCTCAAATCATATGGCCTAAATAACTTCACGCTTCACGCTTTATCCCGCATATTGCAGGGTAGACAGAGGGAACTGCAGGAACCATATGAAGTTAGTGTTAAGACACTCCGTTGCTTAGTTCCTGCTTTCTCCGTCCCCACTTTTCGCTTTTTTGAGGCATTGTGTGTTGAGTGGCAAAACTCCACGACGCGCTTTGCATAGTTTCCAGAGTGAATAAATTGGAAATAGAAAAATCCATCTTCTCCGAGGGGGAATCGAACCCTCAAACCGTCGCGTTTACAGGCAGACGCTTACGCCTCTGCGCCACGACGGTCCTCAAGGTGTTTCGATTTTTTTTCCTTAAAGTAAACGCTAACCACTTCTATTTTCTAAATTTATAATAAAATTAGCTTGATTTGATCGAGCCAACGCGATGGTTGTAAATGGTTGTGAGTTCGATTTCAGGTGATATTAATAGAATGATTATTTCCATTAATTTTCCAGTATTGGCGCTTTTCTCTGTATTTTTTTACACTAACATGTAGTGCTTAAGCTTTTCTCTGTTTCCAAAAAAAAAAACAATGACAAATAAATCAAAAATATATAATATATAAAAGTAAGCAACATACCTCCATCAAAACGAACAAAGCCGCAAAGAACAATAATGTAGACCATTCTACTCTAGCTAGAGTTGGTTCCAGGTCGTCTCTCTCTGCGAGCAGAAGCAAGAGTAAGGCACCTAATAATGCTGTCCAGCCAAGGGATAAGCTTTCTGGAAAATTAAAAGAATATAGAAATTAAATTTTTATAAAAAAAGAATTATTTAGAATAGAATTTACTTATTTTACGCTTTATCCAGCTTATAGCACAGTAGGCAGAGAGAGAACCTTGAGAACCTATCGTTAGTGTTAAGACACTCCGTTCCCCGTGCACCACCTTTCAAAGTGGTGGAACCCTCCGCCACTCTTGCTTAGTTCAAAGAACATGGAAAATAAAATCCATTCATCCATTTTCCCCAAGAGGGAATCGAACCCACAAACCATCGCGTTTATAGGTAGACGCTGTAATTCTCTCGATACAAAATCTTATTCTATCTCTAGGATACCATTCTACTTTGGTTGTATATCCTTTATTTTTTTGTTTTTATTAAACCTTATTTTTTCTATTTTTTAAAGTCGGTTTATTTGCATTAGTATCTCAGAAAGTACTTTTTTAAACTTAAAAAATATTTTTGTGCTGTATATGTTCACCTATGAAGGTAGTTGTACCTATGACGGAAGGATGTACAACGTAATAATATAAAGTTAAAGGTATTTATGCTACCCACTGCACTGCGCCTAGAGTTACCTTATTAAATATGTTTTGTGAACACAAATGGACACTAGTATAGATATTTAATGATAATTTTGAAGCTTAAAAGCTGGTCAGCCGAGCTTAGTGTCAAAACTTTCCATTCTCCACTCTCTACTTTCCGTGCATTATAATATTGATATTAAATAAATATATGAAAATCTTACGTAATTCAGGTATAGCGTGAAGAAAGAAAACGACGACGACGAATGTAACACATATCGTTGCTTTAATTAAAAGCTGTTTGTCTCTTATAGTATACTGGAACAATAAAAATATACACATTTCATATTAAAAGAGAAACACAGTGACTCCTTTCTCCACTGTATATATGAGAAGTAACTGGAAAAATCAAGTTAAGTGTGAATTGGATTCGCACATCATGGGTTCTATATCAATTTTCGTGGATGGTCAGAAAAAATTGTTTAATAAAAATAAATAAAGAAGGCTTTTATTGACAATTGCTAGATTTGAACTTAATACTAAATGGTAGTTTTTTTTTTTTTCAATTTTTTTATTAGCTTCACGCTTTGTCCCGCACATAGCAGGGGCAACTGCAGGAACCATAGGAACCTAGTGTCACACTCAGTTTATTAGTCCCAGCTTTCTCCGTCTACGCTTTATGCCTTTTTCGATTGCGTGTTGAGTGGCGGAACTCAACGCCGCGCTTTTCCAAGTTGCCAGAGCGAAGAAAATGTAAATGGAAAAATCCATCTTCCCCGAGTGGGTATCGAACTCTGTAACCGTCGCGTTACAGGCAGACGTTGAGCCTCTGCGCCACGACCGTCCTCAATTAAATTAACTTATAATTATATAGCTTCACATTGTACCTTACATGTAGCAAGATAGGTAGAGGGAACCTAGTTATAAACCACTTTAATCTTAATATCGCATCTCATTCACTCCATTTCCATGGGAATCAAACCCACAACAGTCGCGTTATAATATACTGTACCGCTGCACCATATAGCTTTATAAATTAAATATCTTAAAATATTACCTTTTTTTGCGGACCGTCGTGGCGCAGAGGCGCAACGTCTGCCTGTAACGCGACGGTTTCTGGGTTCGATCCCCAGTCGGGGAAGATGGATTTTTCTATTTCCATTTTCTTCGCTCTGGCAAACTAGGCAAAGCGCGGCGTTGAGTTCCGCCACTCAACACGCAAAGCCTCGAAAAAGGCGGAAAGTGGGGACGGAGAAAGCAGGGACTAAGCAACGGAGTGTCTTAACACTAGGTTCCCACGGTCTTTGCAGTTCCCTCTGCCTACCCTGCCATGCGGGATAAAGCGTGAAGCTAACAAAAAAAAAATTACCTTTTGCTTCATTTGGGCCAATGTGGAACAAAATAGTGGATCACTCTTAGACTTTCCACTTCCAGTTTCGCGCTTCAGTAGAGTTGTTTGAAGTCTTTGAACCTGAAGACATAATGTAGCATATAAAATAGAAACTCGATTAACCGGATTAATTATTTTTATTGGTGTTAATTACTTATATGTATGGTTGTGTACATAATATTAAACAATCAATCAAATCAATGATTATTTAGAGATTTGGTCGAAAATATTTGGTAATTGTCATTTTACGTAAGACCACACTTGCATAAATACGACATTTAGGTACATTTAATTCATCCGGATAATCGTGAATCCGTATAACTGTGGGCCGGATAATCGAGTTTCTACTATATGAGATATCCAATTTAATATTGTCACTGGATTTATAAGCAACAATAGATATTTCATACAAAAATATCAAAGTAAAGCTTTACTAATTTACGTTACATAGTTCTTACTAAAAAAAAACCAGTCAAGTGCGAGTTGAACTCGCGTGGAAAGGGTTCCGTACACAATATAGTGAAATATTTCCCCTGAAAACGTTTTTTCTCTAAAAACATTTTTTATCAAATTTACCATATTATTTTCAATTTATGAAATCCTTATAGGTTTTCCTGTAATCTACAAGCCATAAACTATATTCAGTAATTTTTTCAAATTTTTCGGCCCAGTAGTTTCGGAGATTAGGGGGGGAAGAATTGTCAATTTTCGGCTTTTTTCATGAATATCATCGAAATTATTTATTTTAAAAAATTAAAAAATATATATTCGAGATCCTGATAACAAGCCCTTTCATTTGATATATGACTCAGTAAGGTTCGCAATTTTTTTTTTAATTATCTAATTTATCCCCCGAAAATTACCCTTATTTCAAAAAAATATTTTTACATTACACATCTGTGTTCGGGTCGGGGCATTACACCATCCTGCCAAATTTCACCTGATTCGGTCTAGTACTATTCGGTCGGAGAAAATTGGCTGTGACAGACGGACGGACAGGAACACAAGTGATTCTATAAGGGTTCCGTTTTTTTTATTTTTGTAAGGAACCCTAAAAAATACCACAACTTACTTTCTTCTCCAAAGCGCGCCTCACAATATCTTCATCTCGCGAATAAGACGATAGGGACGCAGCCGCTCTCTTCCATACTCCAATTTCTTGGCGCATCTCTGAAGGATACAGAAAAAAAACGATTTTTTAATCTGTTTTAAAAATGGCGGTCGTTTACGTCAAAGTGACATTTAAATAGTTTTATTAATATATATGATTAAGCTTAGATTAAAACCAAGGGATATAGGTTCTAATCCAGCTATAATTACGATTTAAGCATAATATGTACTTGCATCTTCGTTCGTTTGATCGATGTATGGATTCATTCGTTTTATTTATAAATTGAATTGAATTGAATTGAAACAAACATAATTTGAAATGAAGTTAACGTACAGTGGTTGAAAGTGCATTTGAAACAGTTAAGCTTTTCCTAAACGAACAGGCATACAGAAAAACACAAAAATATCACAATTTTGATTTCGATTACAATTATAAAAGCCTCTAATAATAGTTTTTTTATGTGTTCCACCCACAGACAGAGATTAGTTATATTTTTACAAGATAGATAGATAGATTTGATAATATTGGTTTTAACCTAATTATATACTGATGTCCTCGAGACGCAGTGAAATAGTGTTTGCAAGTAGATACAGTGTTTGTAGGTTCGATAATAAAATGGAAATGAACTATTGACATTTCTTCTCACAATTAAGAGCTCGGCGTAGAATTCCACTGAATATATTTTCTTTATCTTCACGCTTTATCCCGCGCATGGCAGGGTAGGCAGAGGGAACTGCAGGAACCATACAAACCTAGTGTTAAGCCACCCTGTTCCCCGCTTTCCGCTTTTAATTTGCGGAACTTTACTCCGCGTTTGCCTTGTTTTCATAGCGAAGAAAATGGAAATAAAACAATGAATCCTTCCGTCATCGTCGAACCCACAACTGAGCCTCTGAATATCTGTATGTCATATATGTGTGTCACATATTTCACACTGTATCATCCATATAACAGAAAGCAAAGAAACCTAATGTTAAGACACTCCGTTCTCCATTCTCCACCATATTTAAACAGTACATGGCACAAGACAATGGGCGGCGTTGAACAAATGACAAGATTACTTGTGCTTAGAAAATGAGTATAATTCAATCTCCCCGAATGAAAATTGAACCCATTACCATCGCGTTTACTAACACAGACTATACCAGACGGTATGCTATATATATCAATTGTGATATACATAGCTAGTCTATTATGGTAGTCTATTATATTGATAATAGACTTAAAAAATATAAAAATCATTTATTTTATTTTTTTATTTTTAGCTTCACGCTTTATCCCGCATATTGCAGGGTAGGCAGAGGAAACTGCAGGAACCATACGAACCTAGTGTTAAGACACTCCGTTGCTTAGTCCCTGCTTTTTTCCGTCCTCGCTTTTCGCCTTTTTCGAGGCATTGCGTGTTGAGTGGCGGTACACAACGCCGCGCTTTGCCTACTTACCAGAGCGAAGAAAATGGAAATAGAAAAATCCATCTTCCCCGAGTGGGAATCGAACCCACAAACGGTCGCGTTTACGGGCAGACGCTTACGCCTCTGCGCCATGACGGCATCATTTATTTTAATTTTAAAAAACGGTTATGTTTATAATAATTTCTTTTTATAATAATTTAGAGTGGTAACGTTGGTCCAAACCAAACCACAGTATTATTATTTAATACCTAGCATTATCAAGTCTTTGTAGGTTAATGTTACGAATCACTAAGATACTTTAACTCGTGTAATGTGCGTAAAAATATAATATATAAGTCATATTAAAATATAATTTCTCACCAACTATATCTCTAGGGACGCTGTGCCGAAGTTTATTCATGTCTCGGAACATATAACGAAGTTGTATGTACGTTTGTACACAAACTAATAATATGCCAAGACCCATGTGTAATGTGAAAGATGTAAAATTTATATTCTGAAATTAAGAAAAACAAGAATTACAAAAGTAAAGTTCCCCAATTATTGTCAACAAAAACTATGTTAGAAATTAGGACCATCGCGGCGCAGAGGCGTAACGTCTACCTCTGAGATGACGATTTATGGGTTCAATTTCCACTCGGGGGAGATGGTTTTTTCTATTTCAATTTTCTTTGCTCTGGAGACGAGGCAAAGTGCAACGATGAGTTCCGCTACTTAAAACACAATGCTTCGAAAACGGTGTTACTTACGTTTTATCCTGCATATAGCAGGGTAGGCAGAAGGAACTGCAGGGATCATAAGAACCTAGTGTTATGACACTCCGTAGCTTAGTCTCCGTTTTGTGCCTTTTTCGAGGCATTGCGTGTTGAGTGGCGAAATCAAGCCTTGAAAAAGGCTTCGGCTAGTTTCCACAGCGAAAAATGAAAATAGAAAAATTCAACTTCCCCTCATGGGAGTCGAAGTCACAAACACGCCCTTTGCGCGACAATCCTCTAATTAATCAAATCAGATACTTACAGCATGTAAAATAGAAGGGTGACTAGCTATTATGACATTAGGAGGATCCCCCACGGGGGTTGCGGCGCCACCAACGTTGCTGAATATGACCATCGACATCAGAACTGGTACAGGGTTCAAATGCATTACCTCGCATAGTCTGGAAATTGATATTTTTTTGTTTTAACAAACGACTTAGAATTATCGTCGAAGCAGGTTCGTTTCTCGTTTGGAGAAAATTACTATAATTTTCTTCGCCCTGGTAACTAATAATACGTGGCGTTGAGTTGCTACGTCTCAATAGCCACTTTTTGACCTTTGTACCAAGTTCAATGGCTTAGAAAAAGGAGTTGGCTTAGCCAGTTTTTGTGGTTCATACGATTTTACGTAATTTTACAAAAAAATTATAATATTGAACTTCTTTTCTTCTGTTTGAAATTTACTTTAGAATTTAAAGAGCTACCTTTAAAAAGATAATATATATCTTTTACTTTTTATAAAAAATAATAAGCACTTAAATCTTTTAAGCGCACTAAGAGTATATACTTAGTCTTGCCATAAATATTGTTATAAAGAAAAGCACGATTTTTTTTTATACGTAACATTTATTCCTTTCATAGTGAGTTAGTTTAATACATAAATATATAACTATTAAAAATATACAATGTTTATTCGAAGTGGTCCCCATTGGCTGCAATACAGTCTTTCAAACGTTGAGGCCAGTTATCAATAGCAGCACGAACTCTTTCTAGAGGAAAATTCTTCACCGCCAACCGAATGGATCGTTTTAGGGACTCCAAATTATCATGGCGTTTAGAGCAAGCCTTACTCTCTAAAACTGACCATAAATCATAATCCAATGGATTTAGGTCAGTACTTGACGACGGCCGGTTTTCAGTGCTGATAAAGTCCGGAACGTTAGTTTTCAACCAAGATTGGGTGGATCGAGCTCTATGACCCGGTGCCGAGTCTTGTTGAAACCACCATTCTTTGTTATTGAACATGGTGTTAGTTAAAGACTTTACTACCGTCTCAAAAATGGTATTTTGATAAACTTGTGCCGACGTTTTAATACCTTTTTCACAAAAATATGGCTCAGTCACCCCTTCATAGCTAACACCCCACCAAACCATCACTGAAGTGGGATAATGCCCACGTTGTACTCTGTTTACTAATTGCGAAGCTTCTTTAGAGCTTCCAGCATAAATACGGTCATTTTGTTTATTAAAATACTGCTCAATTGTAAAAATTTTCTCATCCGTAAACAAAATTTTTTTGTGACCTCCTTTTGCGTACCGCTTAAGTAGTTGTTTGGATTTTACCACCCTATTCTTCTTTAAATTATCAGTTAAGAAGTGACTAGTACGTCTCTTATAGGCTGCAAGTCCTAAGTCATCTTTTAATATACGCGACATGGTTCTAGGAGCTATCTTCATCTCCCGAGATAAAATCTTTTGCTTACGGACAGGATTTCTTCGAATTCTTTCCCTAACTGCTTTAATCACCTTTTTCACACGAACGGTACGTGGACGGCCAGATCTTTTTCTGTCACAAACAGAGGAGGTATCATTGTACCTATCAATAGCCCGGTAAACAAACATTTGACTAATACCAAGCGGGTGGAGGGTTTTAAAAATTGCACTTTCTCCATACCTACTTTATGTAAGGCAATCACAGCGATTCGGTTCTCTTTATCACCCCACTCCATTTTAATATAACAAAATATTTAACAATATAATGGCGCGAAAATAAGAAAACACATCAAGCAATCATATAAAAATGACAGATTCCAAATTCAAACGTAATATTTCTTTTTTGAATAGTAACAGTATTTATGGCCAGACTAAGTATATATATATATATATATATATATATATATATATATATATATATATATATATATATATATATATATATATATATATATATATATATATATATATATATATATATATATATATATATATATATATATATATATATATATATATATATATATATATATATATATATATATATATATATATATATATATATATATATATATATATTATATATATATATATATATATATATATATATATATATATATATATATATATATATTATATATATATATATATATATATATATATATATATATATATATATATATATATATATATATATATTATATATATATATATATATATATATATATATATTATATATATATATATATATATATATATATATATATATATATATATATATATATATATATATATATATATATATATATATATATATATATATATATATATGTATATATATATATATATATATATATATATATATATATATATATATATATATATATATATATATATATATATATATATAATATATATATATATATATATATATATATATATATATATATTATATATATATATATATATATATATATATATATATATATATATATATATATATTTATATATATATATATATATATATATATATATATATATATATATATATATATATATATAATATATATATATATATTTATATATATATATATATATATATATATATATATATATATATATATATATATATATATATATATATTAGTGATTTTTATGGGTTCAATCCAACCTTAAAGTTAATAAAATTAGTCGTGAATGTACATATTTAATTTTATATAATATATATAATAGACAAGTAGGTTAGTGAGAAGACACTCCGTTCTCTTTTTATTAACCTACGCCTTTCTCTTGTTACCAAGGAGAGAAAATGAAAATAATTCATTGTGATTCCTTTAAGTATTACTCCACACTATAGACAGAAAAAAATAATTAAAAATCATATAAAAATTTGAATCCGCTGCTTTCAATTACAATTTGAACTTTTTTTTATTTTTCAAAATATTATTTCTTAGCTTCACGCTTTATCCCGCACATTGCTGGGTTGGCAGAGGGAACTGCAGGAACCAACTAGTGTCAAGACACTCCGATGCTTAGTTCCTGCTTTCTCCGTCCCCACTTTCCACATTTTTGAGGCATTGCGTGTTGAGTAGCGGAACTCAACGCTGCGTTTCGCCTAGTTCCTAGAGCGAAGAAAATGGAAATAAAAAATCCATCTTTTCCGAGTGGGAATCGAACCCTCAAACTGTCGCGTTTACAGACAGACGCTTACGCCTCTGCGCCACGACGGCCCTGAAAAAATTATTTGTTTTATAATTGTACCAAGTATATGAAGGCTAGTTAATATAATGCTGTAACTCTGTATATATTATTTACCTTATTGTAACTGGAGTCATTAACAGTACAGTAGTTACATTATCCAGAAATGTGGAGAATATCGCCGTGAAGAAGCAAAGCGTGTTGATTAGAGGCCATGTGCGACCGCCTGTTACCTGAAACAAATTATGGATTCAGAAAGGAATCCAGAATGCTTTTACAAAGTCCCATACTTTATCAGTCCAGTACTTTTTTTTGTAAGCAATTTAAGTACAGTACAGTAAGTTTGTCAAATATTGGTACGGCTTAGGAAGGTTAAATAGTCATTTTTTTTTAAAATTTGCTAATAATCAAATTTGTTTTTTGTTTCATTAATGTTGCCTGAAACAAATTATATATTCAGAAAGGGGTCCACGAGGTCTTTTACCAAGTACAGTAGTTCAGTCCAGTAGTTTAAGTACAGCACAAAAATTTGTCTAATGTTGGTGGCTTAGGAATATTGAGTGTCATTAATATATTCTGACATGAAATATTTCTTATGAAAAGTCCAGATGAACTAATATTTTACACTCTTGTAAAATTTCTCCCCCTCTCTCTCTCTTTCTCTTTATTTTTTCTCATATATTTAATAATCTTGATAACGTTTTAATATTTGATTTGTCATGAACTTTATGAACAAAATCTTAACATATAAAAGCCAATACTCAAAATTATATGTAAAAATGATGTGAAATGTTTTACGATTCGCACATTACAAAGCTTCCCGATACTTTAATTTTAGTGAATATTTTTTTTAAAAAATGATAATGGGTTCCTTTCTTTAAGAGAAAATGAATTTCTTTATGTCCCTACTATTATTATCTACATTAAAAAAAACTTCAAACATACCTCAAACGCCACAACAGCTAAATAGTCAAACAAGCCGGTTTCCGCCAGTATCGCGACGAGGATCATCATGCTGAAGAGCAACAGCAGGGTTTCCACGTCCAGCCAGGAGACCAGCTCGGGGAGAGAAGGTCGGGCACCGCTTAAAGATAGAACCGCTATACCAAGGGATGACGATATGAGAGCGGCAATTGTTCTGTTTACTATCTGAAAGAGATATTTTTATATATGAAGACGACGATATAAGATGACGGAGGACGGAGGACGGAAGATGGAAGATGGAAGATGGAAGATGGACGATGGACGATGGACGATGGACGATGGACGATGGACGATGGACGATGGACGATGGACGATGGACGATGGACGATGGACGATGGACGATGGAAGATGGACGATGGACGATGGACGATGGACGATGGACGATGGACGATGGACGATGGACGATGGACGATGGACGATGGACGATGGACGATGGACGATGGACGATGGACGATGGACGATGGACGATGGACGATGTACGATGGACGATGGACGATGGACGATGGACGATGGACGATGGACGATGGACGATGGACGATGGACGATGGACGATGGACGATGGACGATGGACGATGGACGATGGACGATGGACGATGGACGATGGACGATGGACGATGGACGATGGACGATGGACGATGGACGATGGACGATGGACGATGGACGATGGACGATGGACGATGGACGATGGACGATGGACGATGGACGATGGACGATGGACGATGGACGATGGACGATGGACGATGGACGATGGACGATGGACGATGGACGATGGACGATGGACGATGGACGATGGACGATGGACGATGGACGATGGACGATGGACGATGGACGATGGACGATGGACGATGGACGATGGACGATGGACGATGGACGATGGACGATGGACGATGGACGATGGACGATGGACGATGGACGATGGACGATGGACGATGGACGATGGACGATGGACGATGGACGATGGACGATGGACGATGGACGATGGACAATGGACGATGGACGATGGACGATGGACGATGGACGATGGACGATGAACGAAGGACGATGGACGATGGACGATGGTTGAAAGAGAGAAAAAATTAAAAAGATTCACGTTTTTAACTATTTTATACTTAACACTTGTTTCCCTCAACCTGCGGGATAAAGCGTGAAACTAATAAACACTCACCTCAAATATAATCAAAATGTACAAAGTGCACAGCAGGATGACAGCGTACATGATGCCATCCTCTTCTGATAGTGGATTTAACATATAACTGACAGTTAGCGGCACTGTCTTATTACTTGTTGTGTTCATACGTAGATGTATTGATGTTTCTGTTAAAATTAAAAAGGATTTATTATTATTTATTTTTATTTAAAAAATAATAGACATTATTATTTATTACTGGTCACGGGAAAAGGTCACGTGAAAAGTATGAGGACTCCCCGAAAAGCATATATGAAAAGGCTAATTACAGTGGACGAGACGAAAGAGGTATGCAGGGGCAGCGTTTGGCGCTCCGTTCTCTCTGACAATCTCGCTAGGGGTAGTGTTATAAATCATAAATTGTATCCCATATATTATTTTGATGTATAGGCTAGCTAGAAAGCTACAAAGTACACTTGAATTCATTCAGCAGTTATAATATGGTAAGAACAATGTTAGCAACTCAATTCAAATCACTAATAGAATTACGGCCTTATTCACAAAAAGTTATAGCACGCTTAAAGACTCGGTATAGTACAGTTGTCAAAAAACGTTATTCATAACAGCATTTTAGTGCCAATCAGTTCTATAAACCTATCATAAAGTTATAGAACCGAGAACCCTACCATAAGAATGTTTTAACGTCCAAAGATGGCCGATTCATACGAGGGTCAAACTGAAAGTTTTTAGAACTGGCAACTTAAAAGCATTATATTAAAAAAATAAGTTTAAATTTTGAAAATAGAACTCTTTACCAATAATATTGAGTATACATTTCATTCGTTTGTCATTTGTTTTACGATTTGGTGGCAAATTGAAAATTGTCTGTGCACGTCAGAATGAATTTAAGCCGAGAAAATTTTCGTGCAATGATTTTTTATGACTTTCGATGTCATATAAGTCAACAAGAAAGTTATGATAGACTTCGATTGGCTTATCACGATGAAGCCCCATCTCGTGCCACAGTTTACAACTGGTTTAATGAATTCAAACGTGGTCGAACTAATCTCACCGATGATTTGCGTGAGGGACGGCTTTCTACAGCGACGACTGAAGATAATATCAGTGTTGTGCGGCGTATGATAGAGACTGACAAAAGACTGACCTATCAGCAGATTCGGACAAGTCTAGGCATAGGTATGAGTCAAGTGCACAAAATCCTCCATGAACATTTAGCGGTCAGGAAGCTGTGTGCCCGCTGGATACCGCATAATTTGACCGAGGCTCAAAAACTCCGCCGTGTTGATTGGTGCCGAGAAATGATCCAAAAATTTAACGGAGGTGCCTCAAATGCTGTGTTCGACATACTAACGGGTGACGAAAGCTGGATTTACTGTTATGATCCGGAAACCAAAAGACAGTCTGCTCAGTGGGTGTTTCCTTCTGAAGAGTTGCCAGCTAAAGTGAAGAGAGGTCGAAGTGTTGGAAAAAAGATGGTGGCCTCGTTCTTCGGAAAGACAGGTCATTACGCGACAGTTGTCTTAGAGGATCAGAAAACGGTTAATGTAGAGTGGTACACTAACAACTGTTTACCACTTCTCTTGGAAAAAGTTCGAGAGAAACGACCTCGCAGCAGGATCCTCCTTCATCACGACAATGCCTCGTCGCACACCGCCAGGCAAACGATCGACTATTTGGCGACCTTAGACGTGGAATTACTGGGTCACCCGCCGTATAGCCCCGACCTCGCTCGCACCCTGCGATTTTTATTTATTCCCGAAAATAAAAGAAAAACTTCGAGGAAAACATTTTATGGACGCCGAAGAAGCAGTGGCTGCGTTTCAAAACGCCGTTGAAGAGACCCCTAAGGCCGAGTGGGCAAGGTGCTTTTCTCAATGGTTCTATCGAATGCAGCGATGAATTGATGTAAATGGACGCTATTTTGAAAAGTTATAATAAAACTAATAACTTACCAGAATGCTTAGTTTTCGATTTTCTAAGAACTTTCAGTTTGACCCTCGTATAACAGCTGATTATAGCTCATACTAATATGAGCATTGATATGACGTCGTCGAGTCGCTTGTCATCAAGAGTGTCAATTTCAGTTTCGTAAACAAAACAATATAACAATTGACATTTTGTTCGATATTTATTAACTTTATTTAGCTATTAACAAGTTTATTAATAATAAATTCTACATAAGAAAGGTGCACAGAACATAGGTAATACTTGTCCACATCTAAACAATTTTCAATTCTCTGTCGTTTTACTTCGTTTGTCTTAATTTTTTAAAAATTAAGTAAGTTTATAAACTAAAATAAAATAAACATTCGTGTTTTTGTGATAACAATGACGTAAAAGAAACCGGTAAATGTCAAGCCAGATCCAACAATATATTTTTGTACGTAATATTATCTGTGGTCATACTATGTCGATGCGTTTGTTGTTATCTGTGGATTTACTGGTATTTTCGGCAACAAGTCGACCGACTTCAGTATAGTGGCAACATTGTGAACTTATAACTCATATTAGTGACACTTTAGTTATAGAAGGCTTATAGAGCGTTTATGAATACAAACATTTATCGAACGTTCTATAAGCCTAAAGAGCGTTTTAACTAAAGGTATACTTTAGTTAAAACGCTCTTAAAACGTTGTATAAGACTTTTTTATGAATAAAGCCGTTAATATATAAAAAAATATACTTTTTAACATAAAAAAAGTACTTTCAAAGTGTTTTAATTTTTAGCTTCACTCTTTATCCCGCACATGGCAGAGTAGGCAAAGGCAACCGCAGGAACCATAGGAACCTAGTGTTAAGACACTCCTAATCCCGTACACTGCCTTTTGAGGTATAGTGTAATGAGTAATGGAACTCAACGCTGCACTTTGTCTACTTGCCAAAACGAAGAAAATGCAACTGATGCATCATCCCCGAGTGGGAATCGAACCTATTGCCGCTATTACCGTTCTGTATTAAACTTACCGTTATTTATCAATGAACTAAGCGTAGTGTTGTCATTTGTAGTATTCTTCACGGATAGCGGTTTGTTTATCATCAAGGTCTTAGATTCTGAGGCACTACGAGAAAAATCGATGACGTCATCAGGTTGCAAGGCAATGCTCCAGGGGACAGAATCCTAAAAGAAATACTAGAATATTAAAGAAGATTTATATGGAGATATAAAAATTAGGTTCCCATGGATCCTACTTAAAAAAAAACATCTAATTCGAGTATTCTCCAATCAACGTGATATTGCTCTAGAAATGTGTGCCGTAAACAAAGGACGGAATTTTTATTTTTTTTTTTATATTTTAACCTCACAGTTTCTCATTTATTTTTGTTTTTACTGTGAAACGTTGAGAAGTTAAATAGTTGATAAGTTTATCAAGTAGTATATAGATTCATTATATATGAAATTAATATCGGTCGAGCGCGAGTTGTCATTCGAAGAATTTTTTAAAGAACACGTTTATTGTATGGCGACACCCCTTAATATAGTATTTGTTCTCATAACGGCAACAGAAATACATCACTCGTGAAAATTTCAGCTATCAATTACGGCTTGTGAGATACAGTCTGGAGACAGACATACAACGAAGCCTTAGTAATAAGGTCTCGTTCTACCTTTTATGTACGATATCCTAAAAATTATTATTATTTTTTAAGTACAAAAAAGCTTTACTTAATAATGTAGCACAATGCACTGGACCACTGGACCTTATATGACATGCCGCACATGGCAGGGTAAGCAGATGGAACCGCAGGAACCGTGGAAACTTAGTGTTAAGACACTAAGTTTCCAAAGTCCCTGCTTTCTCTGTCCCTACTTTCCGCCTTTTTCGAGGCATTGCGTGTTGAGTGGCGGAACTCAACGCCGCGCTTTGCCTAGTTTTCCAGAGCGAAGAAAAATCCATCTACCCTGACTGGGGATCGAATCCAAAAACCGTCGCGTTACAGGCAGACGTTGCGCCTCTGCGCCACGACGGTCAATACATTTACTACTTTTTTAAGAAAATTAAACTAAATGCATGATTCTCACAAGGGAGGATGGATTCCATTCACATTTTCTTCGCTTAATAACTAGGCAAGCGCGGCGTTGAGTTTCACCATACCACACGCAATGCCTCGAAAGGAGGAAAACTGAGAACGGAGTGTCTTAAACCTAGGTTCCCACGATGCCTGGGATAAAGCGTGAGGCTAAAGAAATAGATAAACAAGTAAGATCGCAATCTCTAATCAGTATATGCATGTAACATATTTATGAACATTAAAGTGACACATGAGAAAATGTTCGATCGTAAAACTAAACACAATACAATAGTGTTTACAAAAACGTAAAATAAATATTTACAACACCCTGTATAAATGCTTTGAATTGTTAAATATTGATACTACGATATCCTTAGACGTAGAGTATGTGAAGATTACGTGTTTTGCAGCATCTTTAGTGACCAATCACTGCGCTAACTCTTGCTTGTT
This sequence comes from Dione vanillae, assembly GCA_037178615.1. Lineage (NCBI taxonomy): Eukaryota > Metazoa > Arthropoda > Insecta > Lepidoptera > Nymphalidae > Dione > Dione vanillae. Next base: position 135,567 of record JAZFAU010000002.1, on the reverse strand, counting down.
GCTAAGTACTACGAAGGTTAGAAAATTTTAAACCAACAGTTCCCAAAATTGGAACTATTAAAGGAAAATATCTTTTGAACAAACATTTTCATTAAATTAAATACCTGACTGTATGAATAAACAATAACATAAAAACAATGAGATATTGCAAAGGAACCTTCTTGTAATAATAATAATTCTCATTATACATACATACATACATACTCATATATATATATATATATATATATATATATATATATATATATATATATATATATATATATATATATATATATATATATATATATATATATATATATATATATATATATATATATATATATATATATATATATATATATATATATATATATATATATAAATAACGCTGCGGTCCCTGCACACCTCTCCCGCCTCGTCATTAGCTGTCATTAGCCTCTTCATACACGTTCTCCGGGGAGTCCTTTTTTTTACTTTTTCCTTCCTCCAGTATCTTCGATACTGTATTTTCGAAAGTCCATCGAGGTCGACCCTTACCTCTCTTACCACCCAATTTTACTATGTGTATCTTTTTTACTAATCTTTCATGACTCATTCTTATATATACTTAGGAAATATGTTAAGTATCTAATGGATGTGGAAGGATGTACTGCAGCCGGTAACAGAATGAACGGTGCGTTAGCTGCGTTATTGAGACGGCAGAACGTCAGCGTCGCTGCACGTTTGGCCGTACAAAATTTCTGGTCCCGACGCTGTTATATGGCAGTGAAACATGGATATTACAAAAGAAGAATGAAAGAAAGATGAACGCTGTGAAGATGCGATCTCTACGAAGAGAATGCGGAGTCAGCTTAGCTGGCCGAATCCAGAACAAAGAGATACATAGGATGGTAGGTACCAACGAGGATCTCTCCATCTAGAAACAATCAATGAATTTCATTTTCCTCTCTATAGTGATGAGGCAGCACGCGGAGTTAAGTTTCGCTAAACACGCAATATCATGGAAAAGCGGGATACAGGGGAAAGGCAACACTGGTTCCCGTTATAATATATATGCGGGTTACAGCGTGAAAATAAAAAAAAAACACTCTGTATATTTAAGTCTATGAAATGACCATGGACGTTAACAGTAATATATATTTGTAATTTCAGCACGACATATCTTCACTCGCTTGCGTGAGAGTTTTACTGAACAATAACTACATGATTGTATTACGTAAATGTATTTACCATTGAATAGTTCGCGTACAAAACTGAATTTTATATAAGCTTTTTTTTAGTTACACACTTTATCCTTTCGAAGGACCGTCGTGGTGTAGCGTCTTTCTGTAAACGTGACTGTTTATGAGTTCGATTCCCACTAGAGAAGGATGGATTATTTTATTTCCATATTCTTCGCTCTTGCAAATAAGAAAACGCGGCGTTAGATTCCGTTTCTCAATATGTTAGTTAGTAATATATTGTTTCCGGGGTTCATGCGGTTCATTATCGCGTTACATAATAACTTTGTTTGAAAAAGTTATATTTTTTAATAGTTTATAGATTCACGCTCTATCCTGCATGCAGCAGGCTAGAAAGGAACCTAGTGTTAACATCGTTCTACACACTCCACTCAGTTTAACCGTCGCCTCTGCGCCTCTGCCCTCTATAAATAAATCAAATACCGTCAATCAAATACCATATTTCGATAAAGTAAAGAATTTGTGTCTAATTTTTGACCGCAATTTGTTTTGGACACCCCACATTAGCGAACTTAGTAAACGTATGCATTTCTCCTTTCGTTTCTTTAAGCGTCTCCAATTCTTCCTACGTCTACTCCTCCCAATTCTCGACTATGCTGATGTCTGCTATTTGAATGTGACTGGGGAGCAAATTAACAAATTAGAGCGTCTTCAAACACTCTGTTTGGTCTTTGTAAGTATGACCACGTATCCCATTTTCGTGCTCAGCTTAATTGGCTCCCTATTAGTTTTCGCCGTGATATGCACATCCTTTCTCTTCTGTTTAAGATCAACTACGAAAATTTCCCTTCTTATTTACGTTTAAAATCCTTCCCTCTCCCGCACGCTCGAGGAGGTCTGGTGTTTTACCAATGCTAGACATCCCCAAGAGCAATATCAAGTTTCTTCAAAAGTCTTTGTCAGTATAGGCTCCACTCCTTTGGAACAAACTCACGAAAGCTATTCAAGAGAGCCAATCAATATTTTCATTTAAGTCATTATTGAAAACTCACATGAAATTAAAATTATCTAAATTAACTATGTTTCGTCTAAATTATATTCTTTATAGTGTATGAATGCATATATATATATATATATATATATATATATATATATATATATATATATATATATATATATATATATATATATATATATATAATATATATATATATATATATATATATATATATATATATATATATATATATATATATATATATATATATATATATATATATATATATATATATATATATATATATATATATATATATATATATATACTTGTATGTTTATATGTAAGTATTTTTTCTCTGTGTTATGTATTTAATTTTTTTTATCTACTTATTTTTTTTTATTTAACGTTATTTAACGTTGCATTTTATGTCTCCCCGTACATTTTGCTTTCACCCACTGTCACATCACAGGTTGGCTGAAAGAAATCTCTTACCCCTAGTAAGTCCACCTTTGCTAACGATATTTCTATATTTCTCTCTCTTATATTTTTCTTAATGCAATACATAAACAATATTAATAATAATAATGGATTTTTCTATTTCCATTTTCTTCGCTCTGGAAACTAGGCAAAGCGCGGCGTTGAGTTCCGCCACTCAACATGTAACATCTCAAAAAAGCGGGGACGAAGAGAGCAGGGACTAAGCAACGTAGTGTCTTAGCGCTAGGTTCATATAGTTCCTACAATTCCCTCTGTCGACCCTGCAATATGCGGGACAAAGCGTGAAGCTAAAAAAATATACTAATTTAAAAAAAAAGTGAGACTTCTTCATACTCTTTCAACAGTATGACGTTAACAAATAATGACGGGAAATATTATTTTGATTTTTTAAATAACTTAATGTGAGTGTGAAAGTGTTTGAAAGTTAGTGTAAAAGGGTATTTATTTATTAGTATAACTTTTCCACTTAGAATCAATAAGATGATCACATGTGTAGGTACGTCAGATAGAGCGGAACGGAGGATTGCCAGAGGAGCCCAATTTGATAATAAATATCGAATTGAGCCCTTCTGAAACCTACACACTCCACAACTTAAAACTAAAGTTACGAGGGTCCCAAGCGCGGCCTGGTGAGAAGAGCCCACAACAAACTCAACCAGGTTTCCCTAAACCTATTGTGATCACTTCACAAATGTCATTCTAGCTTATAAGCAATTCATGCCATTTTATCATTAATGTAATCCTTTACACTATAATAGGATTTACTAATCAATTGCCGTTTTATAAAGATTTTAAATTTATTTAACGAGAGATCAAATACTTCTTACAGCAGTTTATTGTAGAAACGGACACAATTACATGGGAGTTTCCTATTTTATGAAGCCTAGTGGTGGGCATAACAAGTTTAACATATATGTTTTGTTTAAATATTTTTTATATTATTAGTGTGGATTAACATTTTAAATATAACTATAAAAATATTTAATAAATAAGAAATATTCTCTTAATTTACTTATTTATTTGTAATAATCTGTGAGTAGTTTGGAGTTTGTAAAAATCTCCCTACAGAGATGTCAACCGGAACAAGTTGTGTAAAACATATAAGAACTTCTTAACTTAAATAAATAATTTATAAAAATGTAAGAATAACTTATTTACTTATCATGAACGCATCTTCTAAGTATCTGCTGTAGATATTACGTAATGTAACGGTATTTGTTATCAATAAATGTTCTTATCAATACCTTTACGTATCTAATTCTAAACTTACTTCTAAATCTTCTTTACAACCATATTATTACTACCACAGATATTCTATTCAAGGCAACCATTACCAGAAATTAATACAAGAATACAAGGATATATTTATAAGGATATATTTATAATATTACAAAATAGTCTTAAACACTCTTCTTTCCGTTTTTTGGCTTCATTGTAAGAGCAGAGATTACGAATTGACAAAATTCAATTAATGACGTAGTTAGGTCATATTCAAAACATATCGAGACCTAATAAATAAAACGAGAAAACAAAGAAATATCATTAAAAAAAATTTACCTGTTCATCGAGACCTTTTCTATGAAGCCAAAGTAGCAAAAAGTTAGTATCATTTACACCAGCTTCCGAAAATGGACCAGATAAAGAGATGGACACAGTGAACTCACTCTCTGTCGCCTTGAGAAAATATTCTGGAACAAATATTTTTAAAAAATTAATATATATATTATTTTTCAGCTGTTTTTTAAGTTTATTTTTTGTTCATATAATTAGAGTATGAACGGAGTACCTAATAATGCATTGCGTTACGTGTAGTTTTATTTATTTTTTTTTTACCTTCACGCTTAATTCCTGCTTTCTCCGTCCCCACTGTCCGCCTTTTTCGAGGCATTGCGTGTTGAGTGGCAGAACTCAACGCCGCGCTTTGCCTAGTTGCCAGAGCGAAGAAAATGGAAATAGAAAAATCCATCTTCCCCGAGTGGGGATCGAACACTCAAACCGTCGCGTTTACAGGCAGACGCTTAAGTCTCTGCGCCACGACGGTTCTAGAAAATCTAATATTCAAGCCAATCCCAGTTTGTTAACTCGACTTTTACGTTGCTTGTACGTTTACGTTTACTTTGCTTTGTCCTAGGTTCGATTCCCACGTGAGAATTTTAAAAATTAGTAGTAAACGGAATGCGCGGAATATCTCAACAATAGGTTTCTCTTGTATATTTTATATTGGCTTAATTATTTATTTTCTTCTTCTTCGTAACCACTTACCTTGTGTTTTAGTTAGAAAAAACTCCGCAACGTATTCTAAGGCACTGTATATAAATAATGAAGTCAATATAAAATATACAACAGGAAACCTAATGTTGAGATATTCCGCTTAGGCTTCCCTGAAAGAAAGCTTTTTACATAGATTAGCTAACTCCTTTATATTTAAAAGTCCGTTTAGTAACATCTAGTTTAAAATCCATTTTGGTCCCCAAAAGAGTTAGGTTACTATTCCATTAGCTTCACATGACTATAAACACTGGCTTGAAAACTTAAAGAAAGAAGCTCAAAAGCCATCTGGAAATGTTTATAGCTTGCTAATAAATAAACTACCGTCGTCGTCTACTAACCGTATTGGGTTCGATTCCAACTTGGGGAAGATGGATTTGTCTAGTTCCATTTTATTCGCTCTGGAAACTAGGCAAAGCGCGGCGTAGAGTTCCGCCACTCAACACGCAATCACTCGAAAAGGTGGAAAGCGGGGACAGAGAAGTAGGACTAAAGCAACGAAGTGTCTTAACACTAGGTTCATATGGTTCCTGCAGTTCCCTCTGCCCTGCAATGCGCGGGATAAAGCATGAAGAAAAAAAATAATAAACTAACCTTTAACTTCTCCACTATTAACAGCTGTGTGTAGAACTATATCGGTCTTCTCTCTGTTCAGTAGTAAAGATACTGTCAGTAAAACCCAACAGGCCACTAGTACTGTCAGTTTAATGACACGTAGAGTTTGGTCCAGCTGTAAAGAGAATCATATATTTAAAAATTTAAAGAACGTAGATACAGGAGAAAAAGTGGGAGGAGGAGAAGATACTCCGTTCTCTTAAGAAAAATTTGAACCGGTAATTATGTTTCATGAAAGCCTAACTGAAAACAATGTATAATATATATATATATATATATATATATATATATATATATATATATATATATATATATATATAATATATATATATATATATATATATATATATATATATATATATATATATATATATATATATATATATATATATATATATATATATATATATATATATATATATATATATATATATATATATATATATATATATATATATATATATATATATATATATATATATATATATATATATTCTGTCTGTCTATTATGCTAAGTACAATTGGAACAGATAAACTAGAGTGACGGAACTCAACGCCACGCTTGTCTATTTTCCAGGGCGAAAAAATGGAAATAAAAATTCCATCTTTCAATTCACCTTGCTTCACGCTTCACTTTCGTTTTAAACTTATTAAAAAAGCATATGTAGTTGCGAAACTTAACGCCGCGTTATATAGAAATAATTCACATAACCTCAGTTCCACGCGGGTAAAAAACCCGCGACCTATTTAACAATGTATCAGTATGTATCACTGCTTTCTTAAATATCGAGATATTCCTGATTATAGTTATACACATAAAGAGAAAAAACTGCTTAGCATTCCATTCATCGTGCAGGTGCCCATCGTATTGTAGGAAGAGGAGCTCCGATCAGCGCTTGGGACTTGCGACCCAAGTGTAGGTTTAAAGGGCCCCTTTAAATGCATTAACGCTCACCTTCACTGTCCGAGCTCCTCCCACTACTTAACCAAATTTTAAACGATTCTACCAAAGCCCCCTTCGAAGTGCGTTCTAGAAATAAATTTGTGATAGTTCTAGACAGGCCGAGATCTTTTAGTAAACTATAAAGGGATCATTAAGTAATGAAACACGTAAAATGTCTTTATATGTTAGGTTGCGGAACTCAACGCCGCGCTTTTGTAAATAATATGTTTATAGTATATGACTGTCGTGGTGCAGAGGCACTTCTAAGAGCGACAGTTTGTGGGTTCAATTCCCGCATGGGAAAGATGGAATTTTTTTATTTCCATTTTTTCGCCCTGGAAAATAGGCAAGCGTGGCTTTCTCCGTTATTTTGACCTGAATTAAACATATTAGTCTTAAATCATATAGTATTCGTCAATTTAAAGTTTCTGATAAGTCACTGATAAGTGAATGATAGATACATATATAGAGACTGATAAGCCTTGGAAACTATAGATATAGCCTTGGGATATATAGAGATGTCCTTTGAACCATATAAGGAATAAATTGGATTTTTATTATTTTCTCTATTTTCTATTTTTTATTATTTTTACCTGTTTCTTTCTCGCTGATCGCACTTTCTTCGTTTCATTGTGTATGGGCGGATTGATCGGTCTAGAACAAAAAAATGTGTTAAATATACATATTAGGTACTTAAAAGGATTTTTTTGTTGGCTTTTTTTATTTTCACGCACTATCCCGCATTTAACGGGATAAGCAGAGAAAATCCAGTGTTAAGATTCTCAATTCAATAATGCCCTTCAATAATGCCCTTTTCTTCGTTATTCTCTTCTTTTTGCTTCACTCTTTATCCCACACATAGCATAGTAAGCAGACAAAACTACAGGAACCGTGACAATTTAGTGTTTAAACACTCCGTTTCCCGCTTTCTGCCATCCGTGGTATTACGTGTGAAGTGGAATTTAAGGCTGTGCTTTGTCTACTTGCTATAACGAGGAAATTGAAATGAAATGATCCATCTTCCTCGAGTGGGAATCGATTGAGAGGAGGAGATTTAAATTAATTTTGTCTTTGAATGGGAATCGAACCCACAAATCGTCGCGATTACAAGCGTATACCGCACCTCGGCGCCACGACGGTCCTTCACACTGCACTTGTCGTATTCAAGCAAGGAAGAGAAATCAATTCCCGAGTGGGATCGATCCATCATTTCGTATTCGGTCAGACGTAGCCCCACTAGATTAAATATTTATAAATTTTAATAAACATTTATAAATGTAAAAATAGCTTAATATCAGGGTAGGCAGAGGGAACTACAGGAACTATAGGAACATAGTGTTAAGACACTCCGTTGTTTTGGCGTTGCTTTCTCCGTCCCCGCTTTCAGCCTTTTTCGAGGCATTGCGTGTTGAGTGGCGGAACTCAACGTCGCGCTTTGCCTAGTTACCAGAACGTAGAAAATGGAAATAGATAAATCCATCTTCCAACACGCAATGCCTCGAAAAAAGGCGGAAAGCGGGGACGGATAAAGCAGGGACTAAGCAACGGAGTGTCTTAACACTAGGTTCCAATAGTTCCTGCAGTTCCCTCTGCCTACCCTGCCGTGTACGGGATAAAGCGTGAAGCGAAAAAAAAACAAAAACAAAAAAAATATACATAAAGGAAGAAAAATGAGTTTTGTTAAAATCTAACACAATGTCACTTATTAGATAAATGAAAGTACCCATAGAAGTCGTTAGTTGCTTTATATTCTATTGATACCGGTTAACCCTGAACATAATACCCATTACACATAGTTATCAATATCTATATGAAAACTACAGGAACCGTAACAACCTAGTGTTTAAACACTCCGTTTCCCGCTTTCTGCCATCCGCGGTATTACGTGTTGAGTAGTTGAATTTAAGGACGTGCTGCCAGTTGCCAGTTATTATATTTTTAGACTATGGCCTACGGACTATGATGGACTATAAGGTTTAAAACGCTAAGTAAGCAAATTTCAAGTTACTACGTTACGTAGTTTCGGTTGTGCGTTGTTTGACAGTCACTCAGTAATTTTAGTAAATAACTTTATGGCTTAATATCGTTTATTATAACTATAATATATATGTATGTCTTTAAAAAAAACGTGACAAACGTATTGTGTGGATAGTTTTCTGTACACAAGCTTTTACCTGCGGCTTTGATCGCTTTAAGCGTAAATTACTAATAGTTTTGCATGTAGTAGAGAATTGAACCTATAATCATCAACCTATTGCTTGGAGTAAGACAAAATTATAAAAACTCTCCATTCTCCGCTATTCCGTGTAGAGTGACGAAATTTCATGCCAGAGGGCACAAATTCTTAAGTTACCAAAGACACAGTGAGTAAAACATTTGAATTTTTTCTCAAAATTTTTCCTTAAATATTTTTTATCATAATAAATATTTAATAAGATTTACAATATCTTTCGCCAAACGATTGTTCTTTGTAATGGTCATTGGGTAGCGGAAATTTGTAAAAATCTCCCTACAGAGATGCTAACTACGAAATAAGTTGTATAAAGCATATAAGACGCGCAGAGAACGCATGGCTTAGTGAACAGAGCGTTTGCACAGTTTGCGACAGGCGCAGTTTCAAATCCCACTACATTACAATTTTTATATTTTTTTGAATATTGTTTCTGTTCATAGTGTCCTTAGTACCCTTTTAAAAATCGTAAAAATAGTTCCTCGACCAAAAACATTAAGAATTTATAACTTATAATATTTATTTTATCGTCTTAATAAATTAATAAATATATATTTTCAATTAACCAGTATACAGTCGTAAGTCAAAAGTTAATACTGTGTCGTAATTACGTAAAAGAAAATAAGTCACTGGTAATGCCATAGTAATTATTTATAAGTTTTTATTATCATAAATAGGTGATTAGAGCTTTCTTTACTTTAGTTTAGGAAAATGTAACTTCCTATTAAACGGTTTCTTTACTCTTAGATGGACTTAATGTAGGTATTTAAAAACTTTGCTACAACGGAGTGTCTTAACACTAGTTACACTGAGTTCCGCCACTCAACACGCAATGGCTTGAAAAGCAATGGCTTGAAGGCGGAAAGCAGGGACTAAGCATCGGAGTGTCCTAACACTAGGTTCATACGGTTCCTGCAGTTCCTCTGCTTACCATGTGCGGGAAAGAGCATACAAAAAAAATATTTTTTTTTAATTTTACCGCTTCATCTCACTCAGTTCCATTTACGCCTTTTCAAACATTGCGTGTAGGAACCCAACGCCGTCTTTTACCTAGTTGCCAGAGCGAAAAAAATGGAATAGAACCCATAAATCGTGGCCCTTACAAAGATAAGCTGTTCTAAAACTTAAAGGAACTAATTTGGAGTAAATTCCAGAAAATCCGGATTCGCTAGTCTATAATATAATAGTCTGTCTATATTATAGTCTGTATTACAGTCAATATTATAATATACAGGTGTATCTGATATGGCGGCCGTTATCAAACGTACTTATAGAGGAAAATATTTCAAGGCTATATACAAAAAACTAATTTACAATTATCAATAGTTTAGGCACAGGATCATTTTTCCTATTTCACGATATTTATACGTACTGTGTAACGAGTGAGGTAGACATAATTAAATACAAATGACGTATAGACCTCGTACTACAAAAATACTATCAAACGTTGTAAATCTGTCACCTTTAATTCAAAAAATAACCAAAAGAAAAAGAGATATATCTCTGTCCCGCTCTGACAGTACAGTGTACGCTCGCATCATACTTGACAAATGGCGTTTTATTTTGGAACAATAATTTAATTATTTACTTTGTTTGAAAAAAATATCTTTTTATTTTTGAAAATTTTACTTCTTCTAAGTTTATGAAGGCTAGTTAATGTTATACTTTAAATGAAGGTCGCGGTCACATTCACACCCTGTATAATAGTCTATATACCTGTTATCGGCATCTTTGCTGTTGTTGGCATTTCTATCCACAATATCGATGTCCAAAGCAGCCTCGCTGGAGATTTTTTTATTGAAAATACTCCTATCACCTTCCGGTGTAAGATCTGGTGTCTCCAGTTTGCCTGTAACAGTGAATATTGATTTGAGTTGTTTTTTTATGCTTTTTAAAATAACCTGATCTCCTGTAGGTTCCCTTTTGGTTCCCTCTGTTTGTTTGTCTGTTAGTTAGTATTTTTCTTAAGAACAAATGGAAGTTAAGTTTATATAAATAATACAGTTCTATGGAGTGCAGAAAAGAAATATTTCTAAGTGAATTCAATTATTTCTTTGTTTATGCCGCATTATGTATAAAATTTGGATACATTTTTTTTTAGCTTCACGCTTTATCCCGCACATGGCAGGATAGGCAGAGGGAACTGCAGGAACCATACGAACTCAGTGTTAAGACACTCCGTTACTTAGTCCCTGCTTACTCCGTCCCCACTTTTGGATACATGGCCTACAATTTTATTAATTTTTAATTTCAAGAACTTATACTAAGAGATAAAATGAAGTAAAAGTCGTTCGTTATTTTTAAGTCAAGATGAAAAAAAAAATACACACTAGTGCATATTAAAGATTTTGATTTTGATTTTGCGAATTCATTAATTGGAAATTATACGGTTTACTCAAGAGGGAATTTACAACATGTATTCACTTACCATGATGCTGTTCATACAACTGCTTGAAAGGTGCAAGAGCTGGATCAAATTTGATGGCATCTGGCAACTCCACCCAAACTTCCAGGCTTCCAGGCGTGACGTCACTGCATGATACCATAGAGTATACACTGTTTCTGTCCTTTTTATTAATACCAATTTTTTTCAATAGATTTGCCATTTTAAATGCTTATGATTTTCGTTGTTTAAGTCTTTATTCGTTTAAAATTTCATAAATGATCTTGAGATATATATATATATATATATATATATATATATATATATATATATATATATATATATATATATATATATATATATATATATATATAGAATATATATATATATATATATATATATATATATATATATATATATATATATATATATATATATATATATATATATATATATATATATATATATATATATATATATATATATATATATATATATATATATATATATATATATATATATATATATATATATATATATATATATATATATATATATATATATATATAAAAAAAGCGGGATGCAGGGTGAATAATAACGATATTTTGTACCCATAATTGAATTATCCAAACAGAATAGAGAACTATAAATAAAACTTAAAGAAAACATATAACAATTTAAACGGATTTGTACCCGCGCTTCTGGTAAACCGTGCAAGCACTCTGACCACTAAGCCATGCGCTCTTTATCGTGCTCCGTCGAAATATTTGCTTTAAACAAGGACCGTCGTGGCGCAGAGGCGCAACGTCTGCCTGTAACACGGCTAACGCGACGGTTTCTGGGTTCGATCCCCAGTCGGAGAAGATGGATTTTTCTATTTCCATTTTCTTCGCTCTGGCAACTAAGGCAAAGCGCGGCGTTGAGTTCCGCCACTCAATACGCAATGCCTCGAAAACGGCGGAAAGCGGGGACGGAGTAAGCAGGGACTAAGTAACGGAGTGTCTTAACACTAGGTTCGTATGGTTCCTGCAGTTCCCTCTGCCTACCTGCATGTGCGGGATAAAGCGTGAAGCTAAAAAAAAAAAAAAAAAAACAACTTATTGAGTTGTTAGCTCTGTAGGGAGATTTTTACGAATATCCATTACCCAACGGGTTTTGCAAAAAATAATAACAATAATCAATTATCAGGAGAGAACGCTTTTGTTATTAAACTTATTTAGTTTTTTTAGTGTTTCAATTTTAACATATTTTCCTTCAATAACTTGTCTATCCTTAGTGTGGATACACATTGAAAATAATAAAAATACCACAGATATTTATTTTAAACTTGCAATTTGACTTAAACGTAATCTCTATGACATGAAGATTAAAGTTAATTTAGATAAGGATATACTCGTGTATATGCAATAATATGCATTCCCTTAGCTGTAGTAATACGACCCATCCAGATAACGTTTCTATGAACATGATGGTGTAGTGTTACAGTACACAAATATATATATACATATATATATATATATATATATATATATATATATATATATATATATATATATATATGTGTCTAACTTTTAAGGCTTTATGTATGTTATATTTGATTTTTGTTTAGGATTTGTGGGATTTTGGGGTTCCAGGAAGAGAGGAGAGGGAGTCTTATTACGGCTTGCAGTATTTTAAGTATATAACGAAATAGATGATCATATCTTTATTTGTTAATAAACGTGTAAAATACTTTAATAAAACATAAAAACTAACTAAAATATAATATTTAAACGGGAATTTTTAAAGCTAAATAAGTTATACGGAAGCCCAACAAAAAATTCAACTCGCCCGTGTCTGACAAAATCTATACAAAGCAGCTTTTCTTTTTTTGTAGTTTCACGCTCTATCCCGCACATGGCAGGATAGGCAGAGGGAACCGCAGGAACCGAGGGGACCTAGTGTTAAGACACTCCGTTCTTAGTCCCTGCTTTCTCTGTCCTCCTGCGTGTTGAGTAGCGGAACTCAACGCCGCGCTTTGCCTAGTTTACCAGAGCGAAGAAAATGGTAATAGAAAAATCCATCTTCCCCGACAGGGAATCGAACCCAGAAACCGTCGCGTTACAGGCAGACGTTGCTCCTCTTCGCCACGACGGCTATTTCGTAACGCAAAAACGAAAATCATAGAATTAAAATATGTATAATAAAATTGGGCAATGTTCATATATATGTAGGACACAAGGGACTTTCCCTTTTATTTTATTCTAAACGTGTATGAATAATTTATGTATAAATGTGTTTGTATGTAGGCTATTGTTGATAGCACTGAAGTCGACATGGTTCTAGGTTCGGTTCCTTATGGAAGCACAAGGTATAAAGAAGAAAATCTTAATTAATATATGAAATTAAAAAAATAAGGACCGTCGTGGCGCAGAGGCGTAGCGTTTGTCTGTAAACACGACGGTTTGTGGGTTCGATTTCTATAAGGGGAAGATGGATTATTCATTTTCATTTTATATATATATATATATATATATATATATATATATATATGTGTCTAACTTTTAAGGCTTTATGTATGTTATATTTGATTTTTGTTTAGGATTTGTGGGATTTTGGGGTTCCAGGAAGAGAGGAGAGGGAGTCTTATTACGGCTTGCAGTATTTTAAGTATATAACGAAATAGATGATCATATCTTTATTTGTTAATAAACGTGTAAAATACTTTAATAAAACATAAAAACTAACTAAAATATAATATTTAAACGGGAATTTTTAAAGCTAAATAAGTTATACGGAAGCCCAACAAAAAATTCAACTCGCCCGTGTCTGACAAAATCTATACAAAGCAGCTTTTCTTTTTTTTGTAGTTTCACGCTCTATCCCGCACATGGCAGGATAGGCAGAGGGAACCGCAGGAACCGAGGGGACCTAGTGTTAAGACACTCCGTTCTTAGTCCCTGCTTTCTCTGTCCTCCTGCGTGTTGAGTAGCGGAACTCAACGCCGCGCTTTGCCTAGTTTACCAGAGCGAAGAAAATGGTAATAGAAAAATCCATCTTCCCCGACAGGGAATCGAACCCAGAAACCGTCGCGTTACAGGCAGACGTTGCTCCTCTTCGCCACGACGGCTATTTCGTAACGCAAAAACGAAAATCATAGAATTAAAATATGTATAATAAAATTGGGCAATGTTCATATATATGTAGGACACAAGGGACTTTCCCTTTTATTTTATTCTAAACGTGTATGAATAATTTATGTATAAATGTGTTTGTATGTAGGCTATTGTTGATAGCACTGAAGTCGACATGGTTCTAGGTTCGGTTCCTTATGGAAGCACAAGGTATAAAGAAGAAAATCTTAATTAATATATGAAATTAAAAAAAATAAGGACCGTCGTGGCGCAGAGGCGTAGCGTTTGCCTGTAAACACGACGGTTTGTGGGTTCGATTTCTATAAGGGGAAGATGGATTATTCATTTTCATTTTCTTCGCTCTGGCACCGAGGCTCAGCGCGTGCGCGCGTTGAGTTCCGTCATTGAACACGCAATGCCGCAAAATGCGAAAAGTGAGAAACGGAGTGCCCAAACACTAGGTTCCCATGGTTCCTCCGTTTACCTCTGTTTACCCTGCTATGAGCGGGATAGAGCGTGAAGCTTAAAAAAAAGTTATATTTAAAATTTTGCTTCTTTTACGACTCTCGAACAGTTATTTAGTTTAATAAATAATTATGGTAGCTCCCACTCAGTGTCGTCTATTAATTCTTAATTAATATTAAATTTATACAGCTATTAATATGTATACATTAATGTCAATTAAAAACTAACTAGGATCTCCAAGTACAACTGTTAATACATCAAACAAATTGTAATTCTCAAATAAAACAAAAAGGCAACGTTTTGAAGTCAATAAAAAAACAAAACTATCTGCCACATCAGGTCAATGACCTCACGACCAGAATGTTCTGGTTAAAACCGGTTGTAACTGGTTCCAACTGAATTGTAATTTGGATTAGAGCTAAAAGTATTATTGATATTGTTTTAAAAAGCCTTTTAATATAAAAATGGAAGGTTTATTTAAATATTTTTTGTTTATTAAAGTATTTAAATATTCTATGATTAGTGTTGATTAATATTTCAAAAATCATAATAATATTCAATAAAATAGCATTGTCCTTTGCCAAACGATTCTCCTTTGTAATGATCTTAGGGTAGGGAAAATTTGAAATGCCACAGAGATGCTAAAAACTTAATAAGGTACAAAAAGCATATAAGAATTATAATTTTAGTCTGCGCTTGGACATGTATGGTATCTACGAGGTGCGGGTTTAAATCCCGCTGCGTTTAAATTTTTATGTTTTATTAAGACTCCATATTACAATTGCTATTTACCTACCCTAGTAAGACAAAGCTTAGTTAAAGTTTCGCCATTGCACATATAATGGCGCTAAATGTGTAAAAAAGTAGAGAGCAGAGAGTAGTAGCACTTTATTCTTTTAACCTACACCTCTATTTATAAGTGAAGCTTAAAAAGTAAATAATGACTATAAGTACACATAAAAAATGTTATGTTATTTTATTTTTTTATATTATCCGGGTAGGCATATGACTCCACTCCACCTGATGGTAAGTGGAAGTGGAGTCCAAACGCCAAGACGACTAGTACTGACAACAAAAATGAGCTGCACTAGTCACCCTCGCCATGCCGGCCCGCAAGATGCCTCTTCACGCCTCGTTTAAAGAGACGTGAAGTGAGCGACGCTTTGCCATGCGACATAGCTCGCTCAGGCACTGGTTGTATACTGGCTGATCTCGAAACGCGATTGTATAGCCACTTCACGAGTTTTTCACCATGCGTACGGTGGTAACAAACCAGGTGGATGATTAACATCCTACCACCTGATGAGCAGTTGGTCGCTGAGATATCCCTTAGTCGCCTCTTACGACACCCATGGGAGGAAGGGGCAGTGAATTGTATTCTTTCTCCGTCACTGCACGGAACGAAAGCCATCGTGGTCATTGTGGTGTAATTTACACCATAATGGCTAAATAGCGGGTTCAATTCTCATTTGCGGGAGCTAATTAATTTTATTTCCCCAAAAACAAATGACATTTCCCCAAAACAAGTTCGGACACTCTGCACGCAATGTCTTGAATTCAACAAAAAGTGGAAAACCAAAGTGCAGAAAGTACTTAATCGAAAGCTTCATTAGGTCAGAAGCTTTCAATTGTCATTACACCTTCGAAGCCTACTTTAATATCGACACTTTGCAGTTGCAGGTGGAACGATGATCAACGTGTGCTAATTAGTTTTTTGGCAAATTAAAAAAATAAGAAAAAAAATTTAGAGAGAGCAAGTCCCGCTGAGTTTCTTGCGCCGGTTCTTCTCAGGTCTGAGGCATTAACTTTAGTGAACCGGTGTACTACTATACTTTTTTATTCCTTTTTTTAGCTTCACGCTTTATCCTGCGTATAGCAGGGTAGGCAGAGGGAACCGCAGAAACTGTGAGTGTTAAGACACTCCGTTTCTCCGCATTCTGATTTTCGAGGCATGGCGTGTTGGGTGGCGGAACTCTACGCCGCTCTTTGCCTACAGCTGTAATATACCTACCTTGATATTTTCATATGTAATCCCTTACTTTATATGTAAATACAAAGTAAAGTAAAGACTGTTAATCAGAGTCAGTCTCCGGAACTACGAAATTGATTTTTCTAGAAGTTTCTGGAAAATTAAGAAAATTGTGGAGATACTTTGTCGGTGAACTTTTCGGGAGAAGCTGTATTTACTACGCGTGAGTACCTTCCGCTCATTAAATATTAGATATAAAATTATTATTTTCTGTTATATATTTATGTGTTGCAATTTTTACAAACTGGTTACATAGATCGTTTTTTTTACCTTCACGCTTTATCCCGCACATGGCTATAGGCAGAGGGAACTGCAGGAACCATAGGAACCTAGTGTTAAGACACATCGTTTTTTAGTCACTGTTTTCTCGATGGAGAAAATGGAGGAAAGCGAGGATGCCCGCTTTCCTCTATTTTTAATGCATTGCGTGTTGAATAACGGAACTCAACGCCGCACATTGCCTAGTTGCCAGAGCAAAGAAAATGGAAAAATCCATCTTCCCTATGTGAGAATCGAACACAGAAATCGTCGCGTTACAGGCAGACGTTGCGCCTCTGCGCCACGACGGGCCGTACATAGATAGAAGATCTCTTTTAAAAAATAGTAGTGTCAGAATATAAGACTATAAAAGCGTTGAATTTATGTCAAACTGTTACATAGATTTACGTCGTTTACTACAATTACATAGAACCTCAGTCCGTCTAGTGTAGTACTACGTGTGTTTCGACGTTATGTTCAAATTAAAGTAACCATTTCTGGTTTCTAACACTACAAGTGTATATTATAAGTGCAAAGTGTAATCGTTTATTTTATACAAAATCCTTCTATTAAGATCCTTAGATGTTCTTATCAAAACAAAAATATACTGATAAACCACTTAAGCTGTTAAGACATATCGCGAATTTATCTTTAAAGTGACAGTCATTTTGACACTTAAGTGTCATCGAGTTGGAAACCACTTGAGAAAGTGATTGACGAACTTGTTTTTTCTGGAAAAAAACCGTTTTAATATATATATTATTATCTATAATCTATAATCAATAATGACGTCCACTAAAGATAAGCTTTGGAGAGTTTATTGTAACTATGTGAAGCGGGTTAGTGTAACAGCTTTTGTAAGCCTTATATTTTCTATTTTTTACTTCACGTAGAGCAAAGAGAACAATCAGCAGAAGAAACCTAGTGTTAAGACACTCTGTTCCCTGATTTAGGCCTTTCCATGCACTGCGTGTTAAGTGGAGAATCTTAGAATTTAATAAATAATACAATTATTTCGTACAGTATATGTTAATGTCAGTTGGTTATATAAACTTAAAAATTAGGTCCAATTTTAAAAATATTTTGAGTGATTTTTTGGATGATTTCTTTGACTCCGGCTTAGTTTCATATAAATTTCGAATATTGAATACTCGAATATACTATTTAAATAGTAATTAATATTTAACAATGCCATCTTACCTGTAAACGCAGTGGTCGTAGTTTCAAATCTCATTCGGGGGAATTAATTATTTCATTTCTTCATATTGCTCAATTAGATATAGAATAAAAAAGAGGCGTAGTGCCTAAACTCGTGCTTCCCTCTATCTATCCTGCTATATGCAGGAAAGAGCGTGAAGCTAAAAAACATGAAGCTAATTTTTGTTACACTATAATTCCTATGTAAGAATTACCTAACAATGTGTAAATTAACACATAACTCGACTCTCGTTAACGTGACAAATATAAATATATACTTTTATTACTTCCGGTACGTTAATAAATATCATTGTAAACTGCATTTTTGAAACAGCACATTGTGTTTAATTTTTTAACTGACCTAAAATAGGAGAAAGTTTATTCGTATATATATATATATATATATATATATATATATATATATATATATATATATATATATATATATATATATATATATATATATATATATATATATATATATATATATATATATATATATATATATATATATATATATATATATATATATATATATATATATATATATATATATATATATATATATATATATATATATATATATATATATATATATATCGCATCCCCAAAAAATCTGCGAATGATTTGCTCAGTGGCATAGATAGTGTTGTAGCGGATTATGAAATACACTTTGTAAATATTTCACAGTCTAATATACTCAAAAAAATAATATAAAATCATTTATTTCAGGTTTAAAAACATTCAAAAACAGTCATGTCATAATAATTTCTTTTTCATAATAATTTAAATAAGTAACGTTAATCCAATCCAAACCACAATATTAGTATTTAGTACCTAGCATTATCAAGACTGTGTAAGTAAATGTTACGAATCACTTAATTATGTTACTTTAACTCGACTACTCCACTTAAAAATATAATGTGCGTAATACATTTAAAAACCGCCAGCGGGGCCGCGGGCAATAGCTGGTAAACTATAAAATATCATAGTTTTTTTTTCTAACTACAAAGAATAATAAGTAACGACGGAACGGACAATTTGAAAGTATATATATATAATTGTTTTCTACAGAAAAACACCGTGTAAATTATTTTCACATATTATAATGCATTTTCGGAAACACAGTATCGAGAAATCACGACGTTGTATGAAGTGGTTAATGACAGTGGACGAGGCAAAAGAGGTATGCAGAGACCGCAGCGTTTGGCGCTCCGTCCTCTCTGACTATCCCGTAAGGGATAAAGCCTTATGCTTTGTATGTACGTATTTAGTACATCCAATTAAAAAAAATCAATAGTGCAAAAAATTATTGAAAAAGAAACAATAGAAAATATGTAAATACATTTTACTTCTTAACTATATACCTATGTTTTATATTAAGTTTGTAACAATGTCTTGCTACCAAACTCAATAAATAAGTCTTATTAAAATATTTAAGTATTATTTAAACATAATAACTATGAGGACCGTCGTGGCGCAGAGACGTAAGCATCTGCCTGTAAACGCGACGGTTTGAAAGTTCGATTCCCACTCGGGGAAGATGGATTTTTCTATTTCCATTTTCTTCGCTCTGGTACCTAGACAAAGCGCGGTGATGATTTCCGCCACTCAACATGCAATGCCTCGAATAAGGCGGAAAGCAGGGACGGAGGAAAGCAGGGACTAAGCAACGGACTGTCTTAACACTAGGTTCTACGGTTCCTGCAGTTCCTACTTTGCATACCTTGCAAGATGCGGGAAAAAGCGTGAAGCTAAAAAAAACTACAAAATCTATAGTAACGTAAAGGGTTTATCTATTATAACGTGTAAATCTCCGGGACCATTAAAGCTATAATTAAAAAAAAGAATAGCCCATGAGGTTTGTAAATCATTTACATAATGAACCTATAGAAGCGTTTGTTTTTGTGTTTACATACCAACATGCAGGCGGTCAATAACAACTCTACTCTGGAAATTTTTATACGAGGAAAAGGAAAAGATAATTCAAAAGTTAAATTAAATGTTTACTCACAGATGATTAAAAAATTAGTAACTTTTCAGTTTGTAGGTTTTTTGTAATGGTAGAAAATATTACCAGACCAAACAGTATATTATATTTAATAATATATAAACCTCCTTTGGAGGATCTCTGTCTAGGTACATATAGTATGTGTATATATATGTATATATATATATATATATATATATATATATATATATATATATATATTATATATATATATATATATATATATATATATATATATATATATATATATATATACATACATATATATATATATATATATATACATACATATATATATATATATATATATATATATATATATATATATATATATATATATATATACATACATATATATATATATATATATATATATATATATATATATATATATATATATATATATATATATATATATACCTATTGTATTATATTATATGTCATCACTTTGAGGGAACTGCAGGAACCATATGAAATTTGTGTTAAGACACTCCGTTGGTTAGTCTCTACTTTCTCCATCCCCGCTTTCCGCCCTTTTTCGAGGCATTGCGTGCTGAGTGGCGGAACTCAACACAGCGCTTTGCCTAATTTCCAAAAAGAAAGAAAATGGAAATAGAAAAATCCATTCTTCCGAGTGGGAATCGAACCCTCAAACCGTCGCGTTTACAGGCAGATACTTACGCCTCTGCGCCACGACGGTCTTCAATATACATACGGCCTTATTCATAAAAAAGTGTTATAGAACGTTTTAAGTATACTTTAGTTAACACGCTCTTTTGGCTTATAGAACGTTCGATAAATGTTTGTATTCATAAACGCTCTATAAGCCTCTATAACTAAAGTGTCACTAATTTGATTTAAACGTTCACAATGTTGCCACTATACTGAAGTCGGTCGACTTGTTGCCGAAAATACCAGTAAATCCACAGATGATAAGTGACAAACGCATTGACATAGTATGACCACAGATAATGTTACGTACAAAAACATATTGTTGGATCTGGCTTGACATTTACCGGCTTCATTAACGTCGTTGTTATCACAAAAACACGAATGTTTATTTTATTTTAGTTTATAAACTTACTTAATTTTTAAAAAATTAAGTCAAAAGAAGTAAAACGACAAAGAATTGAAAATTGTTTAGACGTGGACAAGTATTACCTATGTTCTGTGCACCTTTCTTATGTAGAATTTATTATTAATAAACTTGTTAATAACTAAGTATAGTTAATAAATATCGAACAAAATGTCAATTGTTATATTGTTTTGTTTACGAAACTGAAATTGACACTCTTGATGACAAGCGACTCGACGACGTCATATCAATGCTCCTATTAGTATGAGCTATAATCAGCTGTTATTTGAATCGGCCATCTTTGGACGTTAAAACACTCTTATAGTAGGGTTCTCGGTTCTATAACTTTATGATAGGTTTATAGAACTGATTGGCACTAAAATGCTGTTATGAATAACGTTTTTTGACAACTGTACTATATCGAGTCTTTAAGCGTGCTATAACTTTTTATGAATAAGGCCGATAATGTTTAAAAACTGTCAAATTGTATACAATCCTAACAGAGGTAAATGTACAATATGACAAATGACTGTATAAAAATAGTTATGGAAGCGGAAAACGTATTTTACCTTATTTAGAATCAACCATATTATGTTACAAGGGTTCTGCAGGTTTTTAGTATGCTATTATTACAGATTCCGACTGTATTAATGCGTTTGTGGGTTCGATTCTCGGTGGGTTTAATAATTTTAATTTGTCATTTCATGAAAGATCAAATGTGGAGAGAATCCCGTCATTAAACAGACACGTAGTGTATTGACACAAGATTTCCTTAAAGTATAGTTAACTAGTTTTTTGTATATCGCCTTGAAGTATATTACCCTATATGTAATTTTATCAACGGCCGCGTTGTCAAATATATTCTGTATATGTATTTAGCTTTACAGTTTATCCTGCTCTAAGGTAGGTAAAGGGCACCTAGTGTTAAGACACTCCGTTCCCTGCTTTCCGCCCTTTCGAGATGTTACGTGTTGAGTGTCGGTGAAATAATAAATAAGTGAAATAATAAAAAATAACAAATAAAATTTAAAAATATAATTGAACTCACTACTTTTCAATTTTAAAGCTAAAATATCCAAACATATTTAAATTTAAACGTCGTTTAACTAAATTGATTTCAAAATAGCAAAAGTTATTTTCTTTTTAAACACACCTTTATTGCTTTTAAATTGGTATAATTATGTTTTTCTAGTTTCTTTTTTTGGTCATATTTCATGTAAATAGCTTGCACATAGTGTTAAATTATTCCGTTCTCCACTTTTCCCGCCACTTATTAGGACCAATAGAATCAAGACGATAGGAGAGTAGAGTTCCGTCATTCGACACATAATGTTTCCAAATGTTGAAAACGGAGAACGGAGTGTCCTAACTCAAGGTTTATTCTGTCTACCCTCGCAAACGAAAATGTTTTCATCTCTATGTTAGAAATTGCTAATCAAATGTACTAAAGTAATTTAAAATAAAGATATAATGCACTACTTGCTCTCAATTTAATTTAGATACATACATACGTAAAAAAAGTGGGAAACTCAGTCTTGACAAGTTATTTTTGCCAATTTCTATTCATGGGTAAGGCTGAATACTGATATAACTCTAGAAACGACTCTAGTAGTACACCTTCAGCGTTTGAAGTATATTCTAGGAAGGAATTAGAGAACCGTCGTGACGCAGGGGCGTGAGCGTCTGCCTGTAAACGCGACGGTTTGAGGATTCGATTCCCACTTGGGGAAGATGGATTTTTCTATTTCCATTTTCTTCGCTCTGGAAACTAGGCAAAGCGCGGCGTTGAGTTCCGCCACTCAACACGCAATGCCTCGAAAAAGGCGGAAAGCGGGGACGGAGAAACCATTGACTAAGCAACGGAGTGTCTTAACACTAGGTACATATAGTTCCTGCAGTTCCCTCTGCCTACCCTGCGATAAAGCGTGAAGCTAAAAAAATAACGATACGGGATAAAGCGTGAAGCTAAAAAAAAAGAATTAGTAATAGTTCTAGACAGGCCGAGATCTTTTAGTAATCTATAGAGAGATTTCACTGTTATACCTTTCGCTCCTACTTCAACCGCATATGGGTTAACTCTAAGATTTCTTCCTTGACTGTTTTTAGTAACTTAAAAGTGTATGTTAACTAAAACAATATGATTTTTATGGGTATTTTGCATAGAAATGTAAGTATTACCAGAACATAGCTTTAGCAAGCAAGTAGAGCATAGAGAAATTAGTGTTAAGACACTCCGTTTTTCACTTTATAACAATTTTTTTCTTAATGAATTTGACAATTTTTTATATTACCAATTGACTATTTATTATTTTATATGTCTTCATTATTATATTTTATTGCATAAGATTTAATTAGAACTATATATTATTTTATTTTTTAATTCTTTTTTATTTACTTAAGTAATAATTGTTTATTAAACTGTAGTTGTATAATGTTTTATATCTGACGTTATTCCTTTATTCTATTAGAAAGCAGTTAGCGATTTATATTATTAAATACTATTGTATTCAAATTACTTTTTTCTTTCAGTAACATATTATAAATTTAAAAATTTATATATATATATATATATATATATATATATATATATATATATATATATATATATATATATATATATATATATATATATATATATATATATATATATATATATATATATACACATACTAAAAAATTATATTTAATAACACAAAGTACATATATACTATGAACACAAACACTGAACCACCGAAACTATTAACTTGAACTATGTTAATCGAAAATTAAAAAAAAACAAAACAACCAATATGGCGTCTGTGCGTCGTGAATGCGCGGCGGAAACTAAAATATAAAAGTTGTAAACATTTCGTTATCACTCTGCAACTACTTTAACTGTAGAGTCATACATAACAGTTATAACCATGTAATGGAAGAATAGTTAAGTGGAATAAATCTGATAGATATATATATATATATATATATATATATATATATATATATATATATATATATATATATATATATATATATATATATATATATATATATATATATATATATATATATATATATATATATATATATATATATATATATATATATATATATATATATATATATATATATATATATATATATATATATATATATATATATATATATATATATATATATATAATATATATATATATATATATATATATATATATATATATATATATATATATATATATATATATATATATATATATATATATATATATATATATATATATATATATATATATATATATATATATATATATATATATATATATATATATATATATATATATATATAATATATCTATCACGACTTTATCCCGCATATTGCAGGGTAGGCAGAGGGAAATGCAGGAACCATATGAACCTAGTGCTAAGACACTCCGCTGCTTAGTCACTGCTTCCTTCACTTAAACATATAAATAAAATAAGTACCAAGTTCACAACATAGTGGCTAATTAACACATATTTCGTGCCAAATCAGTTATCAATAACGTTTTCAACAATAGCTTGTATTTGTTAATATTTGGTGTATATTTATTTATTTTCACTTCCTCATATAAATATATAAATATGTTTGTTCGTATAGTGCTATATCTCGGAAACATTGGTTCAGAAAAAAACATGTAAAAACTTCTTTTTAATAAGCTTATATTAATAATTTTGATTGGAATATAGTTTATTAAGTTATTCTGATGTATAAATTATATCACTTCGAACTGAAATGAATTTCAATTGAATTACATTTTCAATTGAAATCCTAGTAACATTTACTAGAATTTCAATTGAAAATTTCAAAATATATAGAAAAATATAATTCGTTGTCATCGTGTCGTTTAAATAAGATTTTTCGTCGTTCATGATTAACACAATTATGTTCTTCAAATAATTATTACTGGACTAATCAGACTCACTAAAACCTAGGAACCCCTCTCCTATACAAGGTGCTGCAGGGTCATGCGCATGTCACTCTAGTGCCTCGGCGAAAGACCTACCTAATAGGCCTCCTAGGGGCTCCAGGGTGACATGTGGTTATTTTTTTATATTAAAAGATGGTAAACGAGCACCTGATGTTAAGTGGACACTCTCGCCCATAGACATGTACAACATGAAAGGTCGTGGATGCGTAGTCAACTAAATACCCAGACCAACCCTTTATGGGCTTTCGGGAACTCTCACTCACCTGAAGAAACACAGCAGCCTTAATATGCTTCTGTTTCATGACGGTATGCTGCGAGAGCGTTGTAATTACAGGGCTCGAGCCTGGCCCTTTAGAGCTACTGGTATTGTTATAGCTTGGCTCTACCACTGTCAATGTTACAGCTGGTCCATACCACTTGTTAGGTAGTTTTAAGAGGAATGACTTTTTTTATTAAAAAAACTATATTACTTAATATTTATATAAATATTATACATATATGTACAAAATTTCCATTTTAAGTATGCAGTTATTTATGTGACTAGGTGCTAATGAGTTGGTTCACAAAACTGAGGCAGAGTTCATGGTCATATTACCGAATGCTGATTACTGATTACCGATTGCCGAGGATAACAAACAGCTTCCATTTAGCAGGTTACGCGGAGGGAGCAAATCATGTTTTGCGGAACTCAACGCCGGGCTTAGCTAACGCGCTTGCTAAAGTAACTGTTCTCCCCAAATGGGAATTGAACACGCTGACCTCTTCCCTACAGTTACACGCAATGGCGTATAATATTGTATAGATTAAACCAGATTATAATAATCAAATCCACTTCCTGTCAGGTCTTCATTTGTGCCAGATTATCGTCCTGCGATGATAACACTTTAGATCTAAGAGATAAGAATATTTCTACGTGACAACAGATTGTGTTTGATCTATCTATATACGTATACACACACACAAATACACACATCTTCCAATCGAGATCTCCCCTTAACCTCTCACTTTTGCGTTGTATATCTTTTTTACCATTCTTTCGTCACTCATTCTTTCTAAGCCATCAGAGCTCGTTCTTCTTCATTTTCACTATGACATCCTCGCTGGTACCTACCATCCTGTGTATCTCTTCGTTTCGGCTTCGGTCAGCTAAGCTGATTCCGCTATATGTATATAGATAGATCTATTTAAAAATTGAGGACCGTCGTGGCGCAGAGGTAGCATCTGCTTGTAAACGCGACGATTTGTGAGTTAGATTCCCACTGGAAGACAGCAAATTAATTTAGTACTTCACACTTTGATAACAAGATAGAGCGTGGCGTTGATCCGCCACTAAATACGCAATAATAATCTTGAATGACGGAAAATAAAGAATAGTTTAAAACATACACATACGAGGGTCAAACTGAAAGTTTTTAGAACTGGCAACTTAAAAGCATTATATTAAAAAATAAGTTTAAATTTTGAAAATAGAACTCTTTACCAATAATATTGAGTATACATTTCATTCATTTGTCATTTGTTTTACGATTTGGCGGCAAATTGAAAATTGTCTGTGCACGTCAGAATGAATTTAAGCCGAGAAAATTTTCGTGCAATGATTTTTTATGACTTTCGATGTCATATAAGTCAACAAGAAAGTTATGATAGACTTCGATTGGCTTTTCACGATGAAGCCCCATCTTGTGCCACAGTTTACAACTGGTTTAATGAATTCAAACGTGGTCGAACTAATCTCGCCGATGATTTGTGTGAGGGACGGCCTTCTACAGCGACGACTGAAGATAATATCAGTGTTGTGCGGCGTATGATAGAGACTGACAAAAGAGTGACCTATCAGCAGATTCGGACAAGTCTAGGCATAGGTATGAGTCAAGTGCACAAAATCCTCCATGAACATTTAGCGGTCAGGAAGCTTTGCGCCCGCTGGATACCGCATAATTTGACCGAGGCTCAAAAACTCCGCCGTGTTGATTGGTGCCGAGAAATGATCCAAAAATTTAACGGAGGTGACTCAAATGCTGTGTTCGACATACTAACGGGTGACGAAAGCTGGATTTACTGTTATGATCCGGAAACCAAAAGACAGTCTGCTCAGTGGGTGTTTCCTTCCGAAGAGTTGCCAACTAAAGTAAAGAGAGGTCGAAGTGTTGGAAAAAAGATGGTAGCCTCGTTCTTCGTAAAGACAGGTCATTACACGACAGTTGTCTTAGAGGATCAGAAAACGGTTAATGCAGAGTGGTACACTAAAAACTATTTGTCACTTGTCTTGGAAAAAGTTCGAGAGAAACGACCTCGCAGCAGGATCCTCCTTCAACACGACAATGCCTCGTCGCACACCGCCAGGCAAACGATCGACTATTTGGCGAGCTTAGACATGGAATTACTGGGTCACCCGCCGTATAGCCCCGACCTCGCACCCTGCGATTTTTATTTATTCCCGAAAATAAAAGAAAAACCTCGAGGAAAACATTTTATGGACGCCGAAGAAGCAGTGGCTGCGTTTCAAAACGCCGTTGAAGAGACCCCTAAGGCCGAGTGGGCAAGGTGCTTTTCTCAATGGTTCCATCGAATGCAGCGATGTATTGATGTAAATGGACGCTATTTTGAAAAGTTATAATAAAACTAATAACTTGCTAGAATGCTTAGTTTTTGATTTTCTAAGAACTTTCAGTTTGACCCTCGTACCTATACTGTTAATTGCAACTAAGAGTTGTGTTTATACAATGCATCTACAAACTAAATGCGAGTACAAGTTATCGAAATACTGAACCCACTACTGCCGCGTGTACAGTCAAAACTTGTACCACTGCACCACTACGGTATATATACCACATATGTATATAAAACAAAGGCTTTCTGTGTATCGAATGAATCACATGATGGAATTTTTTTTATTGCGAAACGATTATGTATAGTTATGTAACATATACTGGTAGTATCTCCTTTATAAAGGCAGTATAATAGACATACTAAAATGATCTGATAGTATTGTAGTTAATGTAGTTTATCTCTGGATTGTAGGTTCAAATCTTTATCGGTGGAAATATTTGTGTATATATTTTTTTTCATTTTCACGTGTGCGTGTGCTTGCGTGCTATGTACATAGCGGAATTGAACGCCGTGTAATACTGTATATTTATATGTTATTTTGTCCCTACTAATATAAAAGAAATAATCAGTAAAGCTTTCTTACCGCATCTCCGAATTTATTACATATTACGTGTTAGGTGGTGAAACTCAACGCCGCGCTATGTTTTCTTACCAGAACATGGGAAACGAATGATAAATTGATTGTCTCTGAGTAAAAATCGAACCCAAACCCATCGTATTTACAGACTAACGCTGTGCCGCTGCGCCACGACTTCAACTTACAAATATGGATGGGATTTAATTTTTTCCTATATATATAGGAAAATATCTCTTTAAGGCGGTTATGTAGTTGAGCGTAATAAGCCGCTGAACATGCACTATGTTGTTTATTAGTTATCCGATCACCATAACAAAAACAACTCGTAAATATATATATATATATATATATATATATATATATATATATATATATATATATATATATATATATATATATATATATATATATATATATATATATATATATATATATATATATATATATATATATATATATATATATATATATGTGTGTGTGTGTGTGTGTTTTTAATATATATATATATATATATATATATATATATATATATATATATATATATATATATATATATATATATATATATATATATATATATATATATATATATATATATATATATATATATATATATATATATATGTGTGTGTGTGTGTGTGTGTGTGTGTGTGTGTTTTTAAATTTTATTTTTTTTAGCAATGGTCTGTTATTTTTTATTTTTATTTTTTTTTTTTTTTTTTAGCTTCACGCTTTTTTATCCCGCACAAGGCAGGGTAGGCAGAGGAAACTGCAGGGACCGTGGGAACCTAGTGTTAAGACACTCCGTTGCTTAGCCCTTGCTTTCTCCGTCCCCGCTTTCCGCCGTTTTCGAGGCATTGCGTGTTGAGTGGCGGAACTCAACGCCGCGCTTTGCCTAGTTTGCCAGAGCGAAGAAAATGAAAATAGAAAAATCCATCTTCCTCGACTGGGGATCGAACCCAGTAACCGTCGCGTTACAGGCAGACGTTGCGCCTCTGCGCCACGACGGTTAATGGTATTTATAATAGTCAAAATATTCAGACAGAATTCACAAAAATGTGAAAAAACAAAACAAAAAAACCTTCTTTCTGCCTTTTTGTCTTAATTAGAGCATTATGTCTCAAGGTTGGCGTCAAGGTCAAGTAACTAGTACAAACCGGATCGAAGCGGATCAGACAAAAAACTTAAAATGTCGTTTGTTTTTTATACAAACCATTGTCAATACAGACGTTTTTATTATTTTTAATGTTTAAAAAGCGGTGTCTTACAAAAAAACTATATATATATATATATATATATATATATATATATATATATATATATATATATATATATATATATATATATATATATATATATATATATATATATATATATATATATATATATATATATATATATATATATATATATATATATATATATTATATATATATATATATATATATATATATATTATATATATATATATATATATATATATATATATATATATATATATATATATATATATATATATATATATATATATATATATATATATATATATATATATATATATATATATATATATATATATATATATATATATATATATATATATATATATATATATATATATATATATATATATATATATATATATATATATATATATATATATATATATATATATATATATATATATATATATATATATATATATATACACATACTGTATATGTTAGTGGACACTACTACTACTTACTATTCATTTCTTTACAGCAGATAATCTAAAATCTAAGCACTCCTTTCTCTAAAGACACTTTGAACATTGTTTTGCATAACCTTATTTTACTTTATTATACCACACTAAAGAACTCAAAAAAATTGAAAGTGTACCTACCGTTCACATTCAACAGCTGATATGTCAGCATCACAGCTTGATTCTATTGGATAGTGTCTGCCAAAGAACCTTCTCTCTTCCAAACTTGATTCTACTATCGACGCTGTGGAAGAATTATTGAAATCGTTGTCCATTTTTGACCTGAAATAAGAAAAACAACAAATATTTAGTATATTATATATATACTTACTATATATATATATATATATATATATATATATATATATATATATATATATATATATATATATATATATATATATATATATATATATATATATATATATATATATATATATATATATATATATATATATATATATATATATATATATATATATATATATTTTTAGCTTCACGCTTTATCCCGCACAAGGCAGGGTAGGCAGAGGGAACTGCAGGGACCGCGGGAACCTAGTTTTAACACACTCCGTTGCCTAGTCCCTGCTTTCTCCGTCCCCGCTTTCCGCCGTTTTCGAGGCATTACGTGTTGAGTGGCGGAACTCAACGCCGCGCTTTGCCTAGTTTACCAGAGCGAAGAAAATGGAAATAGAAAATTGCATCTTCTCCGACTGTGGATCGAACTAAGAAACCGTCGCGTTACAGGCAGACGTTGCGCCTCTGCGCCACGACGTTCCTCGATAATTTTATAATAATAGCTTCACGCTTTATCCCGCACTAGGCAGGGTAGGCAAAGGGAACTGCAGGGACCGTGGGAACCTAGTGTTAAGACACTCCGTTGCTTAGTCCCTGCTTTCTCCGTCCCCGCTTTCCGCCGTTCGAGGACCGTCGTGGTGCAGAGGCGTAGCATGTACCTGCAAACGCGACGGTTTCTGGGTTCGATCCCCAGTCGAGGAAGATGGATTTTTCTATTTCCATTTTCTTCGCTCTGGTAAACTAGGCAAAGCGCGGCGTTGAGTTCCGCCACTCAACACGTAATGCCTCGAAAATGGCGGAAAGCGGGGACGGAGAAAGCAGGGACTAATTTTATAATAATGTAAAATAATTTTATAATAATATAAAATCAAAATAAGATATTTTGAAGATTTTTTCAGTTTCACTCGTACGCAGAAATAGGATTACCTGGTATGCCTAGATAGTGTCAAGATTCTCCGTTCTGTGCTATCTTACAAAAAACGAAGCTAAATGTCACTCTCTGTCTTAACAAAGTATGTGATTGACAACCCTTACATATAAGCTGTTAATACTGCCATAGTTCTTGTTTATAAGCTATTTACTTCCTATTACATTTACTTCCACTTCACTTATATAAATATAATAAATATCAAGTAATAAAAATAACAATGATATTATTTGAACAGTGAACTATATTGAAAATTAAAACAACTTAATAAAGTTTAAAGCGTTAAAATTTCAAAATCAACTTTAAAGCCTACAAAAATACAAAGTAATAAACATACCTTTATGAAATCAGCACTTCCTGTACCATTTTTGTCACCAACTAACTATATATCATATATTTTTTACAACTACCCTCAATTTCATTTAAGTTTATGACACTTATATATATTTTTTGCTCGAAACGCCATAAATTAAAAGAAGAAGAAGAAGTATATATGTTTTATTTTTATCGGTTTTTCTTTATTTTTATTATTTTTTTTTTATTTTTTTATATATAATATATTTAGAGTTCCCATTGTAACATTGTTGTGGCCGGTTTAAAGGATTTATTTCAACTGAAATCGAATGTCAATGTCAAAGAAGCCCTATATTTAAATCTAATAAAATGTGGATTAGACCTAATCGGTATTGGGCTAGTCTAACTATATATATACTTCGTCTCCCGCTTTCTCGGCGGAACACAACGCTGTGATTTGCTTTGTCTAAATAGAGACATAAATAGTACATTTTCAAATGGAGATCAAACTGTTTCAAAAAATCTCTTATATGGTATGTTAAGCAGACGAAATTATCGTTTTCCAATGTTCAAATGTTGAGTTGCGGAACTTAACGCCGTGTTTTGTCTCGTTACTAATGAGTGACAAAATGAATATAATTTATTCTGCCAAGCTTAAAACGTCTCGATTACAGCCAGACTGTCGCAACGCCTAGCTGTATATACAATACTATTTATTTAGTGTAATAGTTAATATTTATTATATATTAAATTTGTTAATAGCTTATTTATATAATATTTATAACTGCTTTTGGAAACTTTATAACCATACAGAATATATATTTTACTGCTAAGTAAAATATATATCTAAAAATATATATTTTACTGCCATCTAGCGGAACCTTAACGATATTCGACATCGTGAAGAGTTCACTGTAGAACTAAGGAGTGCCATTCTGTAAAGTTAATATTTAATAAATTTTTGTCGCTAGCGTAGCAAGAACTAATGTGATGCTGTGCTAAAAATTTTTTAAATCTTTTTCATGGCATACCTAGTTTAAAAACATACAGAACATTTATAAAATTTTTTTAGCGTTCTATTCTATTAGTAAATGGCGTTGTTTTAAAAATGATTTTAATACTTGAAATTGTGACGCCAGCTTAACTTTCTCAGGAAACATCCTTAAAGAGCTTTACTCTTTTAGGGAAGAGTGTATCTATATTACTGATACTACTAAAATGTGAATATCTAACTATTCACTTATGGAAGGGCAGGCATAGAGGAGCGGAGGAGTCATGGGAACGTACTGTTAAGACACTCTGTTACCTGTTAATAATTAGTATATTAAACGTTGTTAAGATGCCATCTATTTTATTTTTACAAATACCTTAGAAATACACTCTATTCAGTTTTAAAATAGACCAATAGATGGCGCTAAATCAAAAAGTTGCCCATAAAATACATAAGATGGCGCTGTTTTAAGTTAATTAGTTAGAACGTGATACAAATATTTTCACCCTTTCATCAGAGAGAGACAGAAGACGTCATTAGAATTTGCAGCAAATTCTTATTATCCTCGAATCGTTCAATGTTTTGGTTGTGAAAAAATAAAGACGTGTGTATTTTGGATCTAAAATCTAGATTTTTACATAAAAAATGTTTATATTTAGTACTTTTTAGTTTATTCTAGTGCTATAGATATAATAATGTACTTATTGATTTTCTCGTAACAATTGGTGTAAGGATTTTCCGGAAAAAGGTATGTGAAATTCAATTATTTAATTTTTTTTTCTAGCAATAATAATTCTAACAATTCAATTTGAAAGATCAATTGAATTATAAAATAACAATTTTTTGCTCAAATATATATTGCTTAATTATAAAGATAATATACATATTTAAATATGAATAAAATCCTTATTTACTTAATTAATCTTTATTCCACAAATATCAAGGTAGGTAAAGAGAACTTAGTGATAAGACACTCCGTTCTGTATTCGAGACACTGCGGAACTTAACGCTGATTTTTGTATTGTATATAAACAAATTTAATTCCATCTTTTCTGAGTTTACAATAAGGGTATTCAAAGTTTGATATTTCAACTTAAATAATATTAGCTATGAAGTTAGAATAAGTCTCTTCGAGTTCTTGAGAAAAATGGTTTCAAAAGACAGACAGTATAAATGGATGGACTAAACAATAATTATAAAAATAAGGTTTTATGTTTGCTTTGGTCTTGCTCGAAACGCCATAAATAAAGAGAAGGACGAAGAAGAAGTTGCTTTCGTCTTTTTTCTTATATTGGGATGAGGGTGTTTTTGTTTTGTAATCGATTTGAAGGAATCGGTAGTTACCCGCGAGGATGTCACAGTGAGAATGAAGAACGTGCTCAGATAATTTGGGCATGGCGAGAGAATGAGTGACAAATGAATGGTAAAAAAGATATACGAAATGAAAGTGAGTGGTACGAGAGATAAGGGGAGACCTCGATTGACTTTCGAAAACACAGTATCGAAGATACTGGAGGAAGGTCACGTGAAAAGTGAGGACTCCCCGGAGAGCATGTATGAAGAGGTTAATGACAGTGGACGAGGCGAAAGAGGTATGCAGAGACGACAGCGTCAGCGAAGCGTGATACTAATAAAATTAATAATACTCTATAAACACTAAGTTTTTTTTAACTTCACGCTTTATCCCGCACACTGCAGGGTAGGCAGAAGGAACTGCGGGAACTGTGGAACCTAGTGTTAAGACACTCCATTGCTTAGTTTCTGCTTTATCCGTCCCCGATTTTCGCCATTTTCGAGGCATTGCGTGTTGAGTTGCGAAACTCAACTCCAAGCTTTGCCTAGTTTCCAGAGCGAAGAAAATGGAAATAGAAAAATCCATCTTCCCCAAGTGG
Organism: Dione vanillae; assembly: GCA_037178615.1. Classification (NCBI taxonomy): domain Eukaryota; kingdom Metazoa; phylum Arthropoda; class Insecta; order Lepidoptera; family Nymphalidae; genus Dione; species Dione vanillae. Next base: position 101,042 of record JAZFAU010000002.1, on the reverse strand, counting down.
GAATCGAACCCTCAAACCGTCGCGTTTACAGGCAGAATCTTACGCCTCTGCGCCACGACGGTCCTCAACACTAAGTGATTTTCCAATCAACTTTGAAGTTAATTGATATTTGATATTTTAAAATGAAATATAATAAATATATAATAAAATATGACAATTATATAATGTTTTTAAATACGTCATATTTTAAGACGATTTATTATATAGATATATATTAACAAATATATTATGAACATAGAACAAAAAATAACTGCTGTTCGATCATCGTGTCGCAGTGGTACAGTCTGTTATTATAAAAAGTAAATTTGACGGTTATAGGTTCGATTATTTTTTTCGGTTTATTAAGATGTTTAGTTCCGCCACTTTATATATTCGAAAGTTAGATATACGACGAAGAACGGAGTGTCTAAATTCTTGACTTCCCTCTGCCTAACAGCAGTGAAACCTCCGCCGAAAACAATTGTTTATCGCTTTATTATCACTTTTGTAAATCTTAATAATTTTTTTTTCTGAGGATATGCGTATTGAGTGGCGGCAACTCAACGCCGCGCTTTGCCTGATTGCCAGAGCAAAGAAAATGTAAATGAAAAATTCGATCTTCCCCGAATTGGAATCGAACCCACAAACCGTCGCGTTTACAGGCAGACGCTACGACTCTGCGCCACGAGTACTTTTATTGTCGGAAAAACAATCATATGCACTCAAAAAGCTAAGTTGTTTTGAAATGACAAACAGAAATTTCGATTTTACGTACATGTACAGATGACTAAGACCCCATTTCTAATGAAAGAAAAAAGAGGGTGAACTAGGGCTCGCACCCCACATAAGAAACGCCCTAGAAATTAATGTCGATCGATATTTATATCTTTATGTGTTCTGTATAATATATTTTGTGTTCTTGTATATAAAGAAAATAGTGACCCTCGTGGTACAGTGACTCAGCGTCTGTCTAAACGTGACGGTTTATGGTTTTGATCCCATGAAAAGAATAAATAACTTGTATTTTCTATGTTCCGGTAATGAGGCAAAGCACAGCGTTAAGTTTCGTCCCTTAACACGTAATGCGGCGAAGAGCGGAATGCAGGGAACGGAGTGTCTCAACACTAGACGCTAACTGTCTCCTCTGCCAACAGACACAGACTAACGCCAGAAGAAGGAGAATATAGTATCTAATCATATGTTTCTTCACTTGTCACTATATGTTTTACACTACTAAGATTTCGCTGTCCATCTGTCATCAGGATGCATTTCCTTCAATGACATCGAACTTTTCGTGCGCGATTCTGACTCACACTTGACCGATGTTATGTTATTAAAAGCTCGGTAGTTAGCGAATAGAGAGCGTCACTACCCCACTAGTAAACGCTACAATTTTTGACTACCTCTTCATACATATCCTTAGGCGGTTCACATATAGGTATTGTACGTGACATTCCAATATTACTGTTATACTTTGTTTTCGTTTTTTTATTTGGTCAACTAAAGTTTTCTTGTACCTCTTTTTCCAATAATTCTGACATAAAATATATAAATTTAATAAAACAAAAAAAGTTCTTTTTTGGGTACGGAACCCTAATATTGTAAGAAATTGCCGTGTATGTAAACACGTTTCTTTATTTACCACTTCACGTTGTAACCCGCAACCAAAACGGTTATGTAGATGCAAGTGTTGAAACACTCCGTTTAATAAAGTTTCATATTAGTAAGCGCGACGGTAGTAGGTTCTATTCCCACTTGAGGTAATGAATTATTTTATTTCCTGGCTTTGGTAACAAAGCGCGGCGTTGAGTTCCACCACACAACGTTCAATATCTCGGAAATTAGGCGAAAAATGGAGAATACACTTCTTATACTCTGCTCATTTTTCTTTCCCATATGCGGGATAGAACAAACTAAAAGAAATCCCCAAATAAATCGAACCCACAATCCTTGTGTAAAGTTTACCGCTGTACCTTCTTGCTATAGCTTAGAATTTTTTTATGTCTTCACGCTTTATCCCACAAATAGCAGGGTAGGCAGAGGAAACCATAGGAACTGTAGAAACCTAGTGTTAAGACACTCCGTATCCCGCTCCGTTCTATGAAATATTGCAATTTTTAATATTTTTTTAGCCCAAAAATGAAGACTAAGCTAACATCAGTAACGTATTTGGGCTACACGGCAATGGACCGTCGCTTCTCAATCTCCATGCTGCCGTGGTTGCTGCGGGAGATCAGAACTGCTGGCATAAGGGAAAAGGTATTTTTTTTTTATAGTTTCACGCTTTATCCCGCACATGGCAGAACAATATTTATTATAAAATGTATAATTTTCCATTATTATTAGTTAGGTTTATGGTGAAATAGAGATATGTGTGAGAGAGAGCAATATATAGTGACTAAAGTTAGCTCCATAACAGTAGGTTTTAATAAGTTAAAGTCTGGCAAAACTTATTCGTACCCAAGGACTGTATATCTTTCGAAAGCTTACAATACAATAAAAAAGATGCAATTAAGATGAGTATAGATCAAGTGGCGAAGAGGCGAAGCGTCTACCAGACGGTTCGTGAGTTCAATTCTCCCTTAGGGCAAGATGGATATTTACATTTCCAATTTCTTCGCTCTGGCAACTAACTAGTCAAGCGCGGCGTTGAGTTTCACCATTCAACGCGCAAATCCCCTTGAAAAGGGGAAAGTAGGGAACGGAGTAACTTAACACTAGGTTCCCACGGTGATTTCTCTGCCTACGCTGCCTAGGGAAATGTATAAATATAATGATATATATATAAGCGGTAATATATAAGCATATGTAAGCGGTAACATATAATATATGTAAGCGTAAAGCTTTGTTGTTGTTATTTTTTTAATAAATTGTAAGTTTTTATTAATGTAAGTGATTTTTGTCTACAGCTTAGCGTTGCAGTAGAAGATGGCTGCCTCAAGGCATTCAATGGAAACTTTGAACCCGTCATCGTTCATCGTTTAGTTGATATTTTAAGGTATGTTGGGTTTTTTTTATTTATTCATGCTTTATCCCGCACATAGGTAGGGAACTGCGGGAACTATAGACTAACCTATTGTTAAGACACTCCGTTGGTTAGTCCTTGATTTCTCCGTCCCTGCTTTCCGCCTTTTTCGAGGCATTGCATGTTGAGGGGCGGAACTCAACGTCGCGCTTTGCCTAGTTTTCCGGAGCGAAGATAGATAGAAATAGAAAATTCCATCTTCCCCGAGTGGGGATCGAACCCACAAACCGTCGCGTTTACAGGTAGACGCTTACACCTCTGCGCCACGACGGTCTTCTACGGCTAGTTAATTAATTGATTTCATTTTTAGCTATATATAGCACTCATCTCCTATATATCTGTTTGCCGAGAGAGGCTACTTAGAGAGATATTGTAAAATTATCCCCGAATTGGAATCGAACCCACAAGCCATTGCGTTTACAGGCAGGCGCTACGCCTCTGCGCCACGACGGTTCTCGATATACATACAAATTGAAATCAAACACGGAGTGTCTTAACACTAGGTTCGTATGGTTCCTGCAGTTCCCTCTGCCTACCCTGCAATATGCGGGATGCACTTATGCACGTTAATTTATTATCTACTACAAATTTTAGAACAAAAAACGTTATTAAATAATGTAAATGGAATGATGTATAAGAACAAAAGGGTCACTGGTTTGCTTTGTTCATAAAAAGAAAAAAAAAAACAAAAATATTAACATAGATTTCATATAAAAACTATAACATATAAATAAATTATGTTACTACGTATATGTATATATATATGTATATCTCTTAGGACAAAAGTAGAGGATGGAGTAAAATATCACTAAAAATTTATTTTTCTAATAAATATATATTTTCTTTTAAAAAAAATGCGTATAATAAAATACATAATATTATACATTCTTCATTTACAATTAATATATATGTCGACTAAGCCCCAACCTAGGTCGTACTAAAATCTAGGCCGAGGTTATACGACCTAAATGGCACATTTCGATACAAGTTTACATTGAAACAAAACAAGACCTAAACAAAAGAAAAATAAAAAAAAGACAAACATAACACAGTGTTTAGACACTCTATTCCTCATTTACGAAATATTTAGTGTTGAGTGGCGGGCTTAGTACCATATACCTTCTTACCTGATAATTCTTCCTAAATAGTAGTTGAACCCACGATCCTTGCGGTTACGCGTTAGGTGCCAGTATGGCCTAACTAAATACCATAAATTCTAGCAGAAGATAGAGATGATCAAGATCTAAAAGCTTAATTATTTGATCAGTGCCAGTTTAAGAAGAGTTATTTAAAATTACAAAAAGGGAGCATGTGAGTTCGATTTCCACTCGGGGAAGATGGATTTTTTATTTCCATTTTCTTCGCTGTCGAAAAGGCGGAAAGCAGGGAACGGAGTGTTTTAACACTAGGTCCCTATGGTTCTTACTGGTTCCCTCTGCCTACCCTGCTATCAGAGAGATAAAGCGTGAGCTAAATAAATAAATATATAATATAATTTTCTAAATCCCTCTAATCCTAACAATGATAATCTACCAGGGCCAGTCAAGTCCCCGGAAGACCAAACGAGCTGTTCTACATACTTATAAATGAGAAGGAGGGTCTTCTACAGTGTTACCTGTTTATGGCGAATACTGTTGTGGAGGTAAGTGCTTCAAAGTTTTTAATTTTGGAAACTATACCATAGTAATATTGACTTAAGGTGACGTTTTGATTGAATTAAAAATCGGCAGTCGTTTCTATTTCTATTATTTGACGTTCTGTTACTTTTCTAAGTTAACTAATTATGTCTTTTCTTAACCTAGAATCTGGTTTACGCTAGTATTTATAATAATTTTATAGGCAATATGATACGAGTATTTAAAGTGTTTACACTAAAAATAGAAAAAAAATATTAAAGAAAACATATACAAAAATTAATGCACGGGTATTTGAACTCGTGCCTCTTGGAAACCGTGCAAGCGCTCTGACCACTAAGCCGTACGTTCTTAAACACTAGCAACGAAGTTCCTATATGCTTTATACAACTTATTGCTATAAGCATCTCTATATATTTTAACATCAACAAAATCGAACCCAAACTCTCTGAATACGGTGTCGTATTGATTAATCTTCCTGGACATTATATACAACATATACGAGTATATATACATTGAAAAAAAGCTTATTTTACTTACTTTTGGTTATCTCTTAACTAAATATCTGTGTGTATCTGTTGTGATAAGAATATGATAACAACTGGTGTGTGTTAAAAATCTGTGGCAATATTGCGTAAATGGTCTAACAAATGTGCAACACTATAAAAAACACAAAAAAATTGAGCTGAAATTGAACCTGTAACTAAATTAAAAAATAATTCAATTGATACTTAGCTATAATCTATCTAAAGAAGAAATTGCTTACCATTTCGTGGATTCATCGGGCGGATGCAAGGCCCATCGCGTTGTAGGAAGAGGAGCTCCGAGCAGCGCTTGGGAGTTGCGACCCAAGTGTAGGTTTAAAGGGCCCCTTTAAAATGCATTAACGCTCACCTTCACTGTCCGAACTCCTCCCACTACCGAAACCAAATTTTAAGTGATTCTACCAAAGCCGCCTTCGAAGTGCGTTCTAGAAATGAATTTAAAATAGTACTACTAGCTATTAGCAAACTATAGAAAGATTTCGCTGTCGTACCTCTCGCTTCTACTTTAATCGCTAATAAAATAAATAAAAATAAAAAACAATGGTTGCCTGTAAAGTCGGTTTTACGGGCGAAGATTTTACGTGACAACGTCTTTTTCTCGGTAGAATATTTATTGATATGAATATTATTAAATTGCACAATAGGAACAAGGAATTGAATGAAAATAAGAATTGCACAAATTTTAACTATCGAAAATATATTTTGTTTACTAAAACATTGTACATGTAAACTTAAACTTAACTAATTCCTAAGTGTTTTTGCTGTAATGTGTCTTGCGAAAGTCAAGTCGATGGTTGTTCCTTTTAACGTAGTTGACTTAGAAACGTTTGATACGCAATCAAGATTATACGCATATTTCATGAAATTAAGAAACGAGTTGTCAGACTTTACGTTTTTGTTAAAGTCACCACACAGAAGAATCGGTATACTAGAATCAACTTGCACGAACGAGTATAAACTTGAAGCTAGTATTAGCGGTGAAGCAAGTAACGTCAGTCATGCACATGTCACCCTTGTAAATGACGAATCTAAGCACTCCACATTTTCCGATCCGAACCGAATCCGACCGATCATGGTTCGGTGACTCATCGTAACGTTACCGGGCGTTACACTTTTTCATGAGTGACTCCGAGCCGCAACCTAATTTAAGACGTTATCACGTCAAAAAGCTTTTATTTCCCAACTCCCTTGCATAAATACAACTTTACATTTTAGTTTATATACATTTCCTTATTTATTTATTTATATTATTTGGTTAGTATTGTTAGTCATTTCGCTTACTTTCTACGTTAATATTATTAGTCTTTTGGGATGTGAGCCCCTCTCCGGGTGAAGGCCTCCTCCAGTTCCTTCCATTTGTCCCTATCCCTTGCTTCCCGCTGCCACTTCTTTCCTGCAGTATCTTCTAACTCGTCTGCTCACCTTTTCTTTGGTCTCCCTGCTCTTCTTTTTCGCATATAAGCTAACTCTAAGCCTATTCCTGGTCTGTTCCTTAGTAAGCTCGAAATAATTTTTAAGTTTTACATGGGGACTTCTCGGCATATTTGTTTTCCATGGAACTGAAAGTTCTACCAGTACTACCCGTTTAGGCTTCGAGAATAAAGATAAGTATAGGGCTTGGATGACGAAACACTAACATCCTCAATGATTCTATACTGCTTCTCATACGTATCCATCATAAGAGCCAGGTTCAATTAGGAGCTTTTTTTTGTTTTTTTTTTAATAGCATCACCATTTTATTCCGCATATAGCAGGGTAGGCAAAGGGAACTGCTGGAACCATATGAACCTAGTGTTAAGACACTCTGTTGCTTAGTCCTTGCTTTCTCCGTCCCCGCTTTCCGCCTCACTCGGGGCATTGCGTGTTGAGTGGCGGAACTCAACGCCGCGCTTTGCCTAGTTTCCAAAGCGAAGAAAATGGAAATAGAAAAATCCATCTTCTCCGAGTGGGAATCGAACCCTCAAAACTCGCGTTTACAGGCAGATGCTTACGCCTCTGCGCCACGACGATCCTCTCTATCAGGAGCTAAAAAGAATTCAAAAAAATAACAAAATATTAATACTTACATCCCTTTTATGTATATTGCACATAGTAAAGTAGGCACTGTTTCCCGTTTTCAAACTTCTGAGACATTCCGCCTTTAGGGCAGCACCTTTTCTTGTTACCAGACCAAATGACAAATTGTCTCGAACTGGGAATTAAACTCTCAACTATCAAGCTTCCAGTCAGTATATGCTTATTTGTAATCTATCCACCTTCATAAAGGGGAGGATAACCCGCACATGGCAGAGTAGCCAGAGGGAAATGCAGGAACCATAGCAACGTAGTGTTAAGACACTCCATTGCTTTGTCCCTTCTTTCTTTCAGTGTATTTAGACTATACTTTTTACTCATGATATTTTCTCTTCTATATGTTACTATAATATCTTAAGAATTATCTGACAATATCTATTAACATTTTGGCAAAATCGTCAAATTATAGAAAATGATATAAAACAGGTGATTTTCTTGGAATTTTATCAACAAATTCTGACATGATGCTAATTCTGACAATAAAGTCTATTGATTAGAGAGAAACTATAAAATGGAGAGTCATATCTCTAATCTCTCCGTCGATCCTACTGGGAGAAAATAGTGAATACAAGTCACTACAAAATAATACTATCTATGTTATTTCTAGATATAATCTATGCTTCTAATCAATTCTGAACTGCCAAGTGCCACGCCCTAAAACAAACTTTTGGTAATTTATTAATTGGATAGATAAATATTTGCCATTACTTAGTAAAGACATTTATCACAAGGTGATCCAAAAATAATGAGAATATTCTCATATTTATAGTTTTTAGGGATCCGTAGGTCCAAAGAATAAATAGAATATCCTGATTCAATTTTGAACTGTCGTGTCGCAGAGGCGCAGCGTCTATATGTACACGTGACAGTTTGTGGGTTCGATTCCGATAAGGTGAAGAGTGAATTATTTTATTTCTGTTTTCTTTGCTCTGGCGCGGCTTAAGTGCGGCATTGAATTACACACTTATTGTTTCGGTTCCTGTGGTTCCTTCTACCTACTCTACCAAATGAAGGATAAAATAAGAAGCTCAAAAAATCCTGCACTCCTCTATTGTTATATTTTTTTATTTTCTACTGTACATTCTCCTTTGTGTGTTCTCCATTCAACGAGACATTGGCTAAGTGAATTGTGCTCAACTGGCACGTTCACAACGCCATAAACTAATAGAAGAAGAAAAAGAGGAAGCTTAGAAAATTGGAACTTCACTTCAAAAACTTTAAACAATTGAGCTTACATTCCACTTAAAAGCTCAATTTGTATGACATAATTACCGATATTTTTTAACACACTGGAGATATCAAACGACAGGGTTTGTTCAGGATAACTCAAAAAATAAAATGACGTCAATTTAAATCCGTACTCTTAAGGATGCAGGCTCAGCTTTTTATGTTATTATAAGCGTACAAACTTTTTAATTTTCCTAACCTCTAAAAAGTTGCATTATTTTGCACAAGCTTTCATACTTTATTTACTATTTTAGAGGTAGTTTTCAAAAACTCGTTTCTTTATGCCTTTGACGCAAGAGCCTATAGAGAAAGTTATCGTGTTTATGGTCAGGTCAAACAGATCAAATTATATAAATATTTGCAACAGGAAGGTTTTACTTTATATACATCATGAAAAGAAAGTCTTTGTCTTAGTATTCAGTCTCAGGTACAGTGATTTTTATAACTGCTTTCTGGTGACTTACAATAATAAAATCGATACGGAACCCTCAGTGCGCGAGTCCAAGTCGCACTTGACGTTTAAATTTGGTTTCTTGCATTATCTTATCTAAACTTGCCTCCTAAATTCGTGATATTAGCATCTTCAACGGTGGAACTCAACGCCGCATTCTTTAACCAAAGCGGGAAAATTAGAATAATTGAATTATAATATTTGAATGCAATCAAGCAAAGCGTAATCACAATGATGTGTTACATAAATTACCTCTTCATACATAAATATATAACTCTTTCTACGTCTTTCGCCTCGTACACTGCCATTAACCTCTTCACAAATCCCTTAAGGCTCCTCATTCTTATTACCCTGACCTTCCTCCAGTGTCTTCAACAGTATATTCTTGAAGTTCCACCGAGGTCTTCCCCTACTTCTCTTAAATTATAAAATTTGAAATATCATAAGAATAGTCATTCTCTTTGAGTGGGAATTGAACCCACAACTGTTACATTAACATTCAATTGCTATGTCGCCGCGCCACGACATATACATATACTATTATATAAGACAATTTAAAATTAGCATAATATATGTAGGTATGTTTAAAAACAATGTATTATTCGTAACGCTACCTTGAGTTTGAGTGCAATTTTAAAATTAGTTAGTCTTACGCCAGATAGATAACGATACACTTGTTAAAATAAATTATTCAATTTAGTTTTTATTTATTAATGAATTAATTGATAAGTTTTGAAATTTGCGATAAATTTCCAATTTTTACAATTGAATTGTAATTCAAATTTAGAACACTCGAAGCGAATTCAAAATAAGAACTTCAATAATTGCTTTTTTATAATTGTGTGTGTTTTATTTATGTTTATATTGGTAGTGTTTTTTGATTGGTGTGTTAGTTAATTAATGAGATTGACTTGTATCGTGCCAAGTTTACGTCACAAGACACAAAAATGCCAGTTTGGTCGTCACTGTCTAGAGGGACGGACGTTTCGGATTTGTTATGTAACGCGGAATTTTGGCTCGGAACTATTTTAATAATAGCTGCTTGCGAAATAAATTTATTGTATTTTCATATATTGAACACATTATTTGGTTTTGAAATGATAAGTTCTTGAAATAAACACTAGGTTGTGTTTAAAAATAGTTCGTAAACATTGGTCTTTGTCGTGTTGTATTGATATTATTTGTGTTTAGTTATTTTAGTGTTGTGCCGGTGTTCATTAGTGAAAAAGTGACGTGTTAGTTATCGAGTTATGTTTACATCACTAGTTACCTAATAATTAAGTACTTGTATGTGTGATAAGTGACGTGAGTATTATTTTTTTATATTTTATATTTTTTTGCTTCACGCTATATCCCTCAATTTTTTCCGTTTCCCTTTTTCGTGAAATTACATAGTTTTATATGGCAGAACTAATATTAAATATTGTCTTCAAATAAGAATCGAACCCACTAACGTTGCGACTTTTGAACGTTACAAAATAGTAACTACTGTCTTTGTCTCAAATGTAAAATATTTCTAAGTATTGTCTCTATGTAATTCTTATTTTATATAATAATATATATTAAATTGACAAGGCGACACGACGGTCACAGGTTCGACTCCTATTAGGAGTGGAATGGAATTGGAAACATTCCAATGGAACTCCACATCACATCAACTGTTCCCTCCCACTCGTTAGCTCTCCTCGCTAGTTATGATGTCCTGGTACTCAGTGTCAATTCGAATTCTGGTTGTAGTCTGTCATATTTTGACGCGGCGTTGAGTTCCGCCATATAACACCCAATGTTACATATACAGCAGGGTATAACCTGAAAACTGTGTGAAGTTGACAAGTCGGAAAAAAGTCGGAAAGCGGGGACGGAGAAAGCAGGGACTAAACAACGAAGTGTCTTAACACACACATATATATATATATATATATATATATATATATATATATATATATATATATATATATATATATATATATATATATATATATATATATATATATATATATATATATATATATATATATATATATATATATATATATATATATATATATATATATATATATATATATATATATATATATATATATATATATATATATATATATATATATATATATATATATATATATATATATATAATATGTAAAATTTTCAATTCACATGAATATGTGAAGGATTTCTATAGTAATGGGTTTTTTATTAAATGAACATAAAAAGAGGTAGAACCTCTTAGCATTATATAAATAACATAACGTAATATAATGTGATAAAAACAATAAATCTAGTCAAGTGCGAGTTTTTTAAATACAACTAATTACTTATTAAAATCACCAAATTTTATTTATGATTTTTGAAAGGACTATACACTAACACTAAAGATAAAAAAAAAAACACTTAAAAAAACGTAAATATTTGTAAAGCAGCGGAATTTGAACCCGTACCTTATGAAACCTCGAAACGTCTCGATCCGTCGCGGTTTTATTACGTTGTAATATGTTTTTTAATGATCTATATTATTCTTTTGTATTTTTTTGCCTCACAGTCCCGAGCAAGGTAGGCAGAGGATACCGTAGGAACTTAGTGTTAAGACACTCCGTTCCCTACTTTCCATCTTTCAAGGCATAAGTAGCGGAATTCAATACCGCGCTCTTTCTCGACTGGGAATCGAACCCACTAACCGTTGCGTTAAGTCAACAGTAAATACATTTAGTCCCATTAATATTGTCTCAACTAAAGCGGATGATTTCTTAGAAACATTGGCTGAATGCCATAAAACGAAGCAAGCACACTACGTTTTAAGGAAGTCAAGGAATGTATACATTATTAAACCAACGTGTTGAAAGATCGTTTTGAAAATGACTGATCTGACAGATAAGTGTAGGTTCGATTTAGGTGAAGGTGAATCAATTAGTTTTATTTCTTCACTCTGGTATAAAGACGCGGCGCAGCGTTGTGTTCCATCACTCAGCAGACAATGCTTCAACTTCTTGTCGTCTGGACACTAAGTCGCAATATTAATAGACTCGTATTGCTATAATTTAAAAGTGGGATATAATTTAAAAGATAAATCTAAATAATAACATGCAGACCATATGAGCGTATTCGAACAAAGATTCTACGTAATTACATGAAATTACATAAATCATTAATAACAATATTGTCGTGTCGTCAGTAGTGTCGTTGCGCAGAGGCGTAAGTGTCTACCTGTAAACGCGACGGTTTGTGGGTTCGATTCCTATGAGGGGAAGATGGATTTTTCCATTTCCATTTTCTTCGCTCTGGAAACCGCAACGCAAGCACCCAATACCTCTATAAAGACGGAAAGTGGAGACGGAGAAATCAGGGATAATGCACGTCACTAGGTTCCTATGGTTCGTGCAGAGCCCTCTGTCTACCCTGCCATATCTAGGATAAAGCATGAAGACATAAAAAAAATAATATTTCATAGTTCCCTTCCAATACGGACCGTTGTCTGCACGCAACTGCCAAATCAATTGAAATTCATTTTTTTTTTCATCACTGAAATATGGCATATATGGGGTCACATAATAATGGCAAGTACTTAGTGTTAGAACACTCTGTTTTTCGACCGATCTTATAATTAATAAGTGATTATTATTTTCCTCATAATATTTTACACAAACAATTTGTATGACGTCAAAAGCAAAAAAAAGTCACGACCCACGTTTTTCCTATGCACGTTTTAATTTATATTATTATGATATTTTTAACAAGTTAAATTGTTTTTTTTAATATGGTATTGTTCTCACTGAACTTATATCGATTTGTATATAATTTATATAAAATAATTCTATCCTTTTGACTTAACACTTCATCAACGCTCCCCACAGTTTAGACTTCTTCATGAATGCATGATCTTCCACCAGTACCTGCAATAACGTCTTCCAGTCTTTTTCTTTTAGCTTCACGCTCTATCCCGCAAATGGCAGGTAGGCAGCGGGAAATGCAGGAGTTATAGCAACCTAGTGTTAAGACACTCCGTTGCTTACTCCATGCTTTCTCCGCCCTCGTTTTCCGCCTTTTTGAGTCCCTTTTTTGAGTGGCGGAACGCAACGCCGCGCTTTGCCTAGTTGCCAGAGCGAAAAAAATAAAATTGAAATAGAAAAATCCATCTTCCCCGACTGGGAAATGAACCCAGAAACCGTCGCGTTACAGGCAGACGTTGCGCCTGTGCGCCACGGCGGTCTTTAACGACGGTCTTACGGTCTTTCTTTTTATATAAGAAAATGTTGTGTTATAATTGGCCCTACTTGTCATCATATGTGATCTTTGACATAGTATCGCTTAGGTTGGCAACGCATCCACATCCTCTTAGATTTTAGGTGTTTAGACGCTTTTTCTTGCAAATACGATATAGTTAGGTTAGAGATCATACAGGCTTACTACTAAGACTGCACTCTTGAAAGATGGCTGTGGTTTTAGCCAAGACGCAATTTGAAAAATTGTAGCCAAAAACAAAACGTTAACAAAGTGATCGAGTAGAAAAAGACATTTAATCGTCACTACAGTGTCAATCGCTAAATGACAATCGCATGCGATTGTCAGCGTTAATAGTCTTTTTTTGTGACTTCACTTGACATTTTAAAAAACGCAAACCAAAAAAAACATCATCGATGTCTTCTGTTAACACTGTAGATAAAGAGTCGGATATTGACATGTGTTGTTGGCTACCAAGTTAGCGTTTTCTATGTTTGTAAACGCTGAAACGCTTGTGACAGTACTTATGGAATAGAAACGAAGCGTTTAGTAATATTGTAAACATGATTCAAAAATTGAAAGTGCAGTCTTAACACTACACTACGTCTATTTATTTTGCTTTACGCATGTAAAAACGAGAAGTGTTTTTAAATTTGATTTTTATTAGTTCACATTCATTCATTCATTCAAATATATTTTTTTACATTAACATACAAAAATTAGATCAGTTGAACTCATATGGTATATGGATAGTAGTCAGAGAGAGTGAACGATATACAAGAGACGCGGATTCAAAACGTACATGAAAATATTAGTTTTTTAGAATATGCCTTAGTTCTAAACATAAAACAGAAGAGCACTGCTCTTGATGAGTTCATTAATTAATCTAATAATAAAAGTAATTTAAAACGATTTCATTAAATAATATTTCAAGCAATTAACTATATATTATCCTCAACGACCAATAAATTGTATCAAATAATTTTCCTTATATGTAGTCAATATATGTTAACCAATGAAGTCTTATACATACATACATACATACATATATATATATATATATATATATATATATATATATATATATATATATATATATATATATATATATATATATATATATATATATATATATATATATATATATATATATATATATATATATATCTGAATTTATTATAACACTAGCTTCGTCTTCGTCTTTTAGATTAAATGGTTCCTAATGGCTTTTTATATATATTATAAGATGACAAACGAGGAACCACCTTATGTTAAGTGGACACCCTCACCTATAGACATCTACCATCTGAGAGGATGTAGATGCGTTGCCAACCAAATACCCAGACCAACCCCCCTTTATGCCACTAGAAATTTCACTTACCTGACGCAACACACCAGCATTAATATGCTGCTGTATCACGAGAGTATTCTGTGAGAGCGTGTTAATTATACGGTTCGAACCTGGCGCTTTGAAGCTACTGGTGTTGATGTAGCTTGTCTCTGCCACAATAAGGCTGGTTAGTTGTTTGGTTTTTTTTTTAACTTCACGCTTTAATCGCACATGGCAGGGTAGGCAGAGGAAACTGCAGGGACCGTGGGAACCTAATGTTAAGACACTCCGTTGCTTAGTCCCTGCTTTCTCCGTCGTCATTTAGTGTGTGTGTGTGTGTGTCGTGCGTCGTTTAGTGTGATACGATATAGCCTAAAGATGATTTTAATAAACTTGTTATTGAACACAAAAATATATATTAATTGCTTGAATCAGCAGAGTTGAAGCGCACTTACGTAATTCTTAAAAAAAGTAATAGATATAGTTTATGTCTTCTCTTGTACATAGCAGGTTAGATAGGGGGAACCTAGTGTCAAAAAATTAGACATCTCATCCCCCCTTCCGACTTTCATAACATTATATGTTGAGTGAAACTCAAGGCCGCGCCTTGTATTTTAAAATATACATATACCTATTCATATATGTATTAGTATACATTTTATTTAAGAAAAACCAGTCATGGTTCAGTACAATTGCGACTAATTGTAAGGCTTTGGGTTCGAAATATATTTAACATATTTTCATAAAACAGTGCTACATAGAAAAGTATTCCACCGCTCAATGTCTCTAATTAGTCTGATAGAGAAGTTCGGTTCTTAACACTGTATTCTCTCTGTGTGATAAAGCGTGAAGCTACAAATATATAATGTATGAAAGAACATATATAAATTTACATGGAAAGTCTTTTATCATATTATAGAATCAATATTTTCGTAAACAAGGTCAGTGCGTAATTATGGTAATCAAAATCAAAGATATTCAAAAGTGATTTTTTGGTTTATCATCCTAGTATAGTCCATCTATACTATATACTAATATATGAAAAAATATCTTTTTCAGCCTATACCTACCATAGTTCTTCTTCTTCTTCAAATGAAAAACATTAACAAATTGGTAGTGACATATATATATATATATATATATATATATATATATATATATATATATATATATATATATATATATATATATAATATATATATATATATATATATATATATATATATATATATATATATATATATATATATATATTATATATATATATATATATATATATATATATATATATATATATATATATATATATATATATATATATATATATATATATATATATATATATATATATATATTATATATATATATATATATATATATATATATATATATATATATAATATATATATATATATATATGTCACTACCAATTTGTATCTTGTATATACCAATTTGTATATATATATATATATATATATATATATATATATATATATATATATATATATTATATATATATATATATATATATATATATATATATATATATATATGTCACTACCAATTTGTATCTTGTATATACCAATTTGTATATATATATATATATATATATATATATATATATATATATATAAAGGGATTGAAGTCCACCTTCCGGCAACCTTTGTTATGTTAGAAGGTTTATATACTTATGTATTCAAGGTTGTATATATATATATATATATATATATATATATATATATATATATATATATATATATATCTATATATATATATATATATATATATATATATATATATATATATATATATATATCTATATATATATATATATAATTATATATATATATATATATATATATATATATTATATATATATATATATATATATATATATATATATATATATATATATATATATATATATATATATATATATATATATCTATATATATATATATATATATATATATATATATATATATATATGTATGCTTTCACATTTATATGATTGTTTGAAAAAAAAATTATTTAAAAGATTTTGTACGACAGAATAGCTGTGAAATAACTATTTAAAAAAATCTTTAATCCCTTAGATTTACTTTCCAACGCGGACAAACTTATATCCTTTTGAATAAAACTATTGTACATAAGATAATTGAAACTGGTTTTTATCTGCTGGATAGCTCATAGCATAGCATCAGCAAGTGGTTAACAATTAAAATAATGAAATATTTAATTTAAGAAACGTTAGTTAAATATCACATATAAATATATCGATATGGGCCTTTTACAGTCTCTTTAAACATCTTTCTTTGCTTAACAAGAGGCTCCAATCACTATATTTTTTTTTAATTTTAAACTGGTAGAGCTACATAAAGCAAGAATCGAACCTACTACCTATCCCCAAATTATAAATACAATTCCCCGCCATTAGGGACAAAGAAAAGGCATTTTCATTGCAATAAAATAGTAGTGACTAATGAAAATTTCCCCGTATATACAACGCCATCCCCTATACGGCCGTCTCTTTTACACTTAGCATACAAGAAAAGGATAGATACAACCAATTGACACACTTTTCAAGGCAATCTATTAATGGAATTTATATGTTTTTGCTATTTTTGAATAATGCTACTCTGATAAAAAGGTATAAGAAAGAAAATAAAAAAAATAGGAAACGTAACGTCTGCTTGTATAAGCGACGGTTTGCGGATTCGATTCCCACTCGGGGAAGATAGATTTTCCTATTTCCATTTTCTTCAGAAAACTAAGTTAACCGCGGCGCTTAGTTCCGTCACTCAACACGCAAGGGACTAAGCAACGGAGTGTCTTAACACTAGGTTGCTATGGTTCCTGCAGTTCCCTCTGCCTACCCTGCCATCTGTGGATAAAGCGTGAAGCTAAAAGAAATAAAATAAAAAAATATACAAGTTCGTATGAAAAGTCACTTTTATATTTATATCTATATATATATATATATATATATATATATATATATATATATATATATATATATATATATATATATATTATATATATATATATATATATATATATATATATATATATATATATATATATATATATATATATATATATATATATATATATATTATATATATATATATATATATATATATATATATATATATATATATATATATATATATATATATATATCTATATATATATATATATATATATATATATATATATATATATATATATATATATATATTTCGAGGTTTTACTGACTTTATTAAGCAAAGAACGAGAAATTTCTATCCAGGTTCAAATCCCAGTCTAAGTTCAACCAAACGTCAAAATTTTTAATTTAAAATTTACAAAGAACCCTAATTTTTTATACTACTAACACTTGTAATATATATTTTTTATATTAAACTTACGACATAGCTTCTTAAAACACTATATCCTTCTAAAAATAAAAAAGAAATATTTTTTCTATAATTTCTTCATAAAACATCTAATTTGGAAATAAAAGAATTTAGATATACCTCTTTAGCCTTGGAAATAGTGCGAGTTGTTTATTGAAAAA
Organism: Dione vanillae; assembly: GCA_037178615.1. Lineage (NCBI taxonomy): Eukaryota > Metazoa > Arthropoda > Insecta > Lepidoptera > Nymphalidae > Dione > Dione vanillae. The sequence goes on along the minus strand of JAZFAU010000002.1, from coordinate 83,004 downwards.
TAGCATGTTTGTATTTCTAGAAAAGTATAAGTCTGGGTCGTTCAACTTTGTTATATATCTATTGCACGTCTATGTTTTTTTATAGCTTCACGCTTTATCCCGCACAGGGCAGGGTAGACAGTGGGAACCGCAGGAACCATGGAAACTTAGACTCACACTCCGTTCCCTGCTTTCTGCCTTCTCGAGATATTGCGTGTTGAATGGTGGAACTCAACGTCGCGCTTTATTTTGTTGCCACGAAGAAAATGGAAATGAAAAAATCCATAATCTACATCTAAGAGGGGTCCTGGGGATTGAACCCAGCAGCCGTCGCGTTTACAGGCAGACGCTACGCCTTTGCGCCACGGCGGTCCTTAATATTTATCTTTATACAAAAGCCGGGTTGTAGGTTCGATACTCATGTAATATGCAAATAATTTCGATTCTCCGCTTTTAATTTAAATTATTAATATACAGTGACAACACTTTTGTGGAAAACAACACCTCTCACCCTCTTACTAAAGAACTGGACTAAAAATAGGTTTAAAGTTTATTTGTACGCTAACAACGAAATAAATTGTATAAAGCATATAAGAATTTCGGCTCCGCGCGACGAAGAACGCATGACTTAGTGGTTAGAGCCCTTGGATGATTTCCAAGAGGCACAGGTTCAAAACTCGTTGCGTTAAAATTTGAATATGCTTTCTTTAAATATTTTGTTATCCTTCGAATAGCACTTAAAATAGCAGGCGCAAAAGGCCTAACAGCATGGTCTCCCTAAAGTTTACTAAAAGCTCTCGACATCACGGACACAAAGTAAAGATTGAAAAAATACTGTATACATATAGCTGCCCTAACACTAGTGATTAGTAAAATTTTAACACATAATATATATCCAAACAAAGCATTTAAACTGCAGGTATCTACATATATATGTATATATCTACTATATGCCAGTAGGAGCACCTAGTGCCAGAACATTTCAATATCGGGCCAGCTGCCAGACGCCCTTGCCCCTGTCGTCCTCTGAACACGATGAGAACTCGTGTACAAATATCCGTATGCTAATTCAAAAATTTGTATTTTTATTCTTATTTGTAAGTACTTACTTGATTTATATAAAAAAATAGCTAGTATGATAAAATAGACTATATCTAAATACTAGACTATATATAGTCGAACAGACGGACTATATACAGCCTGTAGGCTATACGATACCTGTTTTTATTTTTTAGTTCTTTAAACTCTGTACAGCATGTTCCAAGTAAAAGAACCGGAAGTTGTAAATTACTATGTAACAAAGTATAAGTAAGAAAGATGCAAATTATCCAGAATAGTGAAGTTATAAATGAAATTAATTAAAATAAATTGTAGTGTAAAATAATAATTAATTCATGTTTAAATTATGCCCCGCACTGTGAGCCAACTGTAGAGTCATTATATGCTCAATGTGTTTCAGCTTCATTTGTAATATATATATATATATATATATATATATATATATATATATATATGTATATATATATATATATATATATATATATATATATATATATATATATATATATATATATATATATATATATATATATATATATATATATATATATATATATATATATATATATATATATATATATATATATATATATATATATATATATATATATATATATATATGGCGGAACTCAACGCCGCGTTATCTATTTATTACATCGAAGAAAATCTATCCTCTAAGTGGGAATCGAACTCACAAACCGTCTCGTTGCGTCTCTGGTCCTCAAAATAAAGCATATGTAGATTTAACTTTGTTGGTTGACATTCATCGTTTAAAAAAATCTCCAATTCACACTTGACTAATTTTTTCATTTATTTTATAAAAAAAAAAACAAAAACAATTACTTGTTTACTAATCAGAATATTATGTAAAAAATTCTAAAAAAAAAGAAGTTGTTTTGAACAAAAATATTCTAAATAACCTTGATTAATATAACCTGAAGTACAATGATGCAAAATATCAAACAATAAAATATATATATACAATTGTTTGAACAATAATTACTAAACATAGGTGTGTTTTGTTTATTATTTGATTGTTCACATGTTCACGTCATGTTTTTTGTGGGGCAGAGTGTGGGGAACTCCCTAGTATTTTTCTTAAATGTAACTGAACACTACAGACACTTGGTCCGTACCCTATTTAACATATACTATATATTTATATTAATATTAATACATAATTTATAGATTCAATATTAATATACCTATCTAGTATTAGAACCTATTTCTACCACTAGAGAGTTCCAAGGATTCCAATTCAACTCTTCATAATTAATTTTTTTAATTCATTCTCCTGCCTATTCAGAGAACAAAATGTTTTGTGCTTTTGTTCCTGCAGTTTTTAGCTTTACGCTTTATCCTCCAGATAGCAGGAAATATGGGTGGATAGCACATTTGATCTTATTGTTACAAAGAAATTCTCTGATTAGATGGCAATATTCTATGCAGTACTTTGTGTTTGCCAAATGAAAATAATTTATTATGAAGATGTTAGTACAAGGGTCTCTTTAAAATGCACGTCTACCTCTACCTTAAAACACACGTTTAACACCTCTGGTGTTTTACTAAGTCGTAGACGTTGCTGAACATTTGCTATCGTTTGTCCAATATAAAAAATTGATCTCGATACCTCTTTAAATTGTATTTCAAATTATTCTTTATCAAAATAAACCTTCGTGGCTCAGAGGCGCAACGTCTGCCTGTAACGCGACAGTTTTTGGGTTCGATTCCCAATCGGAGAAGATGAATTTTTCTATTTCCATTTTCTTCGCTCTGGTAAACTAGGCAAAGCGCGGCGTTGAGTTCCGCCACTCAATACGCAATGCCTCGAAAACGGCGGAAAGTGGGGATGGAGAAAGCAAAGACTAAGCAACGGAGTGTCTTAACACTAGGTTCCCACGGTCCCTGCAGTTCCCTCTGCCTAGCCTGCCTTGTGCGAGATAAAGCGTGAAGCTAATAAATAAATAAAAAAACTTTTATAAGCTGAAGCGTTTGAATTGTCAAATAAATATGTCTCTACCATCGGGTCGTAAGTCAGTTTTGTTGAGGTTCTATCTTAATTGCTGAAACATTATTTGATACTAAAACTAACAGACCTTCCTAAGAAAATAATCAAATTTGAACGGATTTTCCAGAAACCATCATGAACCCACACCGTCAGTTATTCGGCTCCCATTCCGACACATCAGCTATAAACGTCAAAAATTTGGTGAGGGCGTGATTTGTTAATTAGCACTAAATGTGTTTACCTTATTTACCTGAACTACCTAACAATTACCTAATGTTTTTCCAATAATTACCTAACAAGCGATATTGTTTTTTTTAGAGGCGAGCTGTACATATATACTTATTGCGTTTTTGATCTAACTCTAGTTTTGAATGAACTAATATACGTTAATCAATGTTTTGTTTTTTTCAACATCAATACAAAGATAGTGAAAAAAAATGCAAAATCTAATAAATTATTCATAAATTAGTACTAAAAACCAGAATATTAAGAAAGTTAACAGAGAAGAAATTGCTTAGCATTCCATGGTTTCACCGTGCGGGTGCCGGTCTCATCGCGTTGTAGGAAGAGGAGCTCCGTGCAGCGCTTGGGACTTGCGACCCAAGTGTAGGTTTAAAGGGCTCATTTAAAATGCATTAACGCTGACCTTCACTGTCCGAGCTCCTGCCACTACCTAACCAAATTCGAAATTATTCTGCTAATGCCGCCTTTGAAGTGCGTTCTAGAAATGTATTAGTAATAGTTCTAGACAGGCCGAGATCTTTTAGCAGATTTCGCTGTTATACCTTTCCCTCCTACTTCCACCGCGTATGAATTTACTCTAAACTTATTCCTGGTCAGTTCGTTAGTAAGCTCGAAATATTTATTAAGTTTAAAGTTATGACTTTTAGGGATATTTGTCTCCCACGGAACTGTAAGTTCTACCAGTACTACGCGTTTTAGGTTTCGAGAATAAAGGAAAATATCGGGTCTGGATGACGAAACACCAATGTCCTCAGGGATCTTATACTGTTTCTCATACGTGTCCATAAAAAGAGTCCAATCAGGAGCTGGATCTAATATTAAGAAAGATTTTTGCTACTGAAAGACTAACGGCTTCACGTATGATTTCTAGTACCTTGTCATGGCGCCGCGAGTATTGACCACTTTCCAAGAGTACCCTACACCCCACTTCACTCTTTCTTTACTCTTTCTCCCGAAAGGCTATAAGGAATGTTGCGTTATGACTCAAAATTGACCTATACACAAATGTTCGGATCTTCATGCTTCTAGGTGACCTTTCTCCAAAGTCATTAATTCTCCAAGGTCAACCTAGGAAACTAAATATGATACAAAAATCTTCATTTGGTGTGTTGATGCAAGCGTATATTGACGTATATAAGCAACAAATTCTGGTTTCACAGGTCTCAGATAAAAATCTGGCAGATACTAACCTGTCAGAATTTATCTGATGGATATCATTAATTACCAGCTTAATGTTCTACAAATGTTACATGAATTCATATCATAACAAGTTATTATTTTTTGTGAGTTACATTTTGATAGTGCAAAAAATGCAGAGCGCTTTTAAATTTTGATTACGAGAATAATAATTTAAATATAATGAAAAATACCTACATTTTATTTTACTGCATATGATGTTTTAATAGTTTAATTTTATTTTAGATTTTCACCTTCAAAGTTAGGATATTTATACATAAAATAAATCTGGCTTAGCTACTAGATAAATTGACATTTATTTCCTTATATGTCGAAATTAAACAAACTTATATTATATTAAATAGTTAGCTTAATTGCTTAGCTGTCGTGGCGCAGAGGCGCAACGTCTGTCTGTAACGCGACGGTTCCTGGGTTCGATCTCCAATCGAGGAAGATGGATTTTTCCATTTTCCATTTTCTTCACTCTGGCAAAACTAAGCAAAGCGCGGCGTTGAGTTCCACCACTCAACACGCAATGCCTCAAAAAGGCGGAAAGCGGGGACGGAGAAAGCAGGGACTAAGCAAGGGAGTGATTTAACACTAGGCTTCTACAGTCCCTGCAGTTCCCTCTGCCTACCCTGCCATGTGCGGGATAAAGCGTGAAACTAAAAAAAAAGGGCTTAAAAATTAAATTATGTCATGGCAGCGCGTGTGGCTTCATCAAAATCATCATAATCTATCCGACGCTTTAGACTTTTAGAGTAAACGAATGTATAAGGTTAGGATGACCAAATACCATTACTGTCAGGAGCAAATAGGAAGTAACATTAAAAAAGGAAAAGGCTTCTGTAAGATTTTTTTCGACGGACCTTATTTAAAAACTTCACTCGTCGTTAGTTGGTTGTCATATTTCTCCTTTTTAATTAGATTTTTAAATGTTTTTTTTTTTAACTGTTAAATTTCTTGTGGTACAAAAATCTTCTTCTTCTTCTTCTTCTCTTTATTTATGGCGTTTCGAGCTGGTACAAAAATCATTAATGATTAGATTGTTAAGGTCTACCCAATGCGCTTTTGGTAGACTTTTGGCTCTTTGGTTTGGCGAAACGTCTTTTTTTACCACTCTCTTATATAACTTACGCTAGCAGGGTTTAATTTAAATCGAAGGTTCTTCTCGAGGAAAGGAAAATTTAGACATGATGTTAGAGAATTGGTTGAATTGTTATAAGTTGATGGCCTACATTGTAACAATCTTTTAAAAATCTTATAATAATGATATAGCTTCACGTTTTTTGAGTAGGCAGAGGGAACCGCAGGAGTTGTGGAAACAAGTGTTAACATACTCCGTTTCCCGTTTTCCGCCATTTTTCGAGGCATTGCGGGTTGAGTGTCGGAACCCGACGCCGCTCTTTGCTCAGATAGACGCTACGCCTCTGCGCCACAACGGTCCTCATTTTTTTTTATTTTTCGTAAAATTAGCAAAATACCGAAAATTAGTAGATTCTGAGAAATTATTTCATTTTAGTTTTTTATGTACAGAGTACAATCTTTATAAAATATTTTAAACTGGATAAAAAGAATATTTATATATATTAAATATCATCTTTGTTCACGCTTTTTGTGGCGAAACTCGAAGGGTTTTATAACTTTTTTGTTATGTTATCAGACGTAATCATGTTTCGCACGAAATAAAGAAACATATACCCAATATCAATAATACAATATTAGAGTAATGACTGTGGTCGTTAGGCATAATAACTGAAGATCTTCGCCAGGGAGTGCCGCCATCTTGTGTACACGTTGTTATGTAATGGCGGCTATTATTACAGTATATTTCGTTCATGTTTATAATTAGATATTGATCAATGTGATCATTTTAATTTTAAGTATTTTAAAAATATAATAAAAATTAAAAAAATATAGAAAAATCAGAAAATAAAAAAAGGGGATCGAAACTACGACGATTTTATCGTCTAAGCAAAGAAAAATCTCTGTCTATAGAGATAGGTTTAGGTTAGGTTTTAGGTTAGTTTATTATCAACAAAGACATACATAGTCACTTATGTGATAAAAATAAATTAAAATAATAGTCACTTACAGTTTATCGTCGTAGCCATTATATGTAATATTATAAAGTTTAATTAAAGGTACGGGTACAAAAAACTATGAAGAAATTACAAGCGAAAGCAAGACAATAGTAAATAGTAAATAAAATGATATAATTTCACGCTTTATCCCGCACATGGCAGGAACTGCAGGAACTGTGGGAACCTAGTGTTAAGACACTGCGTTGCTTAGTCCCTGCTTTCTTCGTCCCCGCTTTCCTCCTTATTCGAGGCATCGCGTGTTGAGTGGCGGAACTCACCGCCGCGCTTTGCCTAGTTTGCCAGAGCGAAGAAAAAGTAAATAGAAAAATCCATCTTCTTCGACTAGGGATCGAACCAAAATCCGTCGCGTTAACGGCACACATTGCGCCTTTGCGCCACGACGGTCCTCAGTTTTGTATTTTGTTTTATATAATAGGTTATTTCTAGTCATTATTAAAAAAATAATCCAATAATTTTTTTTTAAAAGAAATGAGTCAACATTTTTAATATGTGAGGGTATACTGTTATAGAGATAGTAACAACAAAAATACTATTTTTGTTGTTGATGAAAAACATGTGGTTAATTTAGCTAGATTTTGGATGGCTTCACAGACGTAGGCTAGTTTCCCACTATGTTCAAATTTTAACGTCTCTTTTATATATTTTTTAACTAAACAACTCGCTTATATACCTATAGAACTAATTGAACGTGAGAATCTTAACGTGTGAAATAAACTTTAAATCACAATCAGATGTTTTTTTACATTCAAATATTTCTTGGAAAATAAGAAAAAAAATGGTCAGACCAATTACGGTTGCTTTACCTATTATTATTATAAACCGGAAGAGTCATCTAAGACTACCCTTATTTTTTAGCTTCACGCTCTATCCCGCACATGGCAGGGTAGGCAGAGGAAACTGCAGGAACTATTGGAACCTAGTGTTAAGACACTCCGTTGCTTAGTCCCTGCTTTCTTCGTCCCCGCTTTCGTCCTGTTTTCGAGGCTTTGCGTGTTGAGTGGCGGAACTCAACGCCGCGCTTTGCCTAGATGCCAGAGCGAAGAAAATGGAAATAGAAAAATCCATCTTCCCCGACTGGGAACCGAACCCAGAAACCGTCGCGTTACAGGCAGACTTTTTTTTTTTTTTTTTTATTTCAAAATAGTTAGCTCTACAGACACTTGGTCCGTACCCTTTTTTAACTTACACTATATGTTCTTATTACAAATATTGATTATATTAATACATAGTATTAATATTTATCATAATGAACATCTATAATAATCTTTACATTTTTTTATATTTAATATTACTTAGAACTAAGGCTATGGCTGATAAGCGAATTACACAAGTTTATATAATATAATTAAGGTCACTTGATAATGTTACACAATAATGACAAACGTTACGCCTCTGCGCCATGACGGTCCTCAAGACTACCCTCTTTTTACAAAAGATTTCAAGCTATGTAGTAACTGTAATATTTCGTTTTGGGTGGAAAGTAGACAAAGGAGTTACCGTTATAGATATTTTACTACTTATTATTTACAGATTTTTTTAGTATACCCCTTTGTATTAATTCTATTTTTTTTAGCTTCCCGTTGTATCCAACAAATGGAGGCAGGGCAGAGGAAACCGTAGACTGAAGTAACTTAGTGTCAAGACACTCCGTTCAACGCTTTCCGTTATTGCATTTTGAGTGGGGGAAATCAACGTGCTTTTCATTGTTGCCAGAGCAAATAAAATGAAACTAATTCATTCGCCCTTTATGGGAATCGAACCCACGAACCGCGTACAACTAAACCCTCTACGCCACATTGATTATTATTCTTTTTTGACGTGACAACGTCTTAAATTAGGTTGCGGCTCGGAGTCACATATGAAAAAGGTGACGTAACGATGTGTCAACTGTCACCGAACTATGATCGGTCCGCCGCGCGTATCACTTGACACATGTACAATGTTTTAGTAAACAACATATATTTTCTATAGTTAAAATTTGTGCAATTTATATTATAATTATTAATCATATCAATAAATATTCTACCGAGAAAAAGACGTTGTCACGTAAAATTTTCGCCCGTAAAACCCACTTTACGGGCAACCATTTTTTTTTTATTTAAATCAAAACCTCTAATCGTTGCGTGCTATTTTTCTTTTGTTATAATTATCTTTTGTTATTAAATAAATAAATTTACATAGCAAAATTTTTAAGTAATCAGTAATACTAGGCTAATAATTAATCTAATTATTTCTATAATCTAATTTATTGAAGAACTGTTTTTTCTATCATTCACCTTTCGAGGCATTGCGTGTTGAGTGGCGGAACTCAACGCCGCGTTTGCTTAGTTCCCAGAGCGAAGAAAATGGTAAACAATTATTTGTTTTATTCCAATCCCCACTTGTGGGAATCGAACCCATAAACCAACGCATTTATAGGCAGACGTTGCGCCTCATCATGGCGATCCTCAGTTCGATTATAGCATATTCTATGAGATGTGGTTTCAAATTTTTATACTTCAAGTATTTTTTCCATTCTTAGTGTGGATTAGCTCTTTAAAGATTCATAAAAATATGTTATTGTACTCGTTATTTAAACGTACGTACGTAAAAATTGAATTTGTGTGAAAATTGTAACGATCATGATTATTTTGAACAAAACGTAAGGAATTAAAGGTTTTTTGAAGCTACAAAAACTTAATTCATTTGTCAAAGTCAAGGTCGTTTTGTAAATATATACATATAAAGAAAATTGGTGTTGGTTTGTTTACTTTGAAATGTTATTTTGTTCAAGTAAATAGATGTAATATATATATATATATATATATATATATATATATATATATATATATATATATATATATATATATATATATATATATATATATATATATATATATATATATATATATATATATATATATATATATATATATATATATATATATATATATATATATATATATATATATATTATATATATATATATATATATATATATATATATATATATATATATATATATATATATATATGTATATATGTATATATGTATATATATATATATATATATATATATATATATATATATATATATATATATATATATATATATATATATATATATATATATATATATATATATATATGTATATATATATATATATATATATATGTATATATGTATATATATATATATATATATATATATATATATATATATATATATATATATATATATATATATATATATATATATATATATATATATATATATATATATATATATATATATATATATATATATATATATATATATATATATATATATATATATATATATATATATATATATATATATATATTTACAAGTCCAATTTTGAAGTTGGTAAATTTATCTATTATATAGTGATGTTAATTGTTAGTTAGCGAAAACCAACGCCATATATTTAGTGCTTATCTTTTTTAACTTCACGCTTTTTCCCGCACACGGAATTGCAGGAAGCGTAGGAATATAGTGTTAAGACACTCCGCTTCGTATTTTGTACCTGCTTTTTATAATTTACTTTGACACTATTGTATAAAGTTAAAAGGAAAAGTTCATGACTTTTTCCAATGAATCTTATGACTTATGGATCCTATTTTAAAACTACAAGTGAACAAAGCGAAAACAGTCTTTGAAAGTTGAAAATTGTGATTGGAATTGCTTAACACTAGATTCCCTCAGGCCACTCTTCCAATATTAACTATAAGCTTGTTACAATATAAAGCTATAGGAGGAATATTAAAAAAGATTAAATTACAACCGTCCGTTTTCACACTGAGGCGCAGTGTCTGTCTGTAATCGCGACGGGGGTTCGATTCCCGCTCGGGGAATTTTTCAATTCCATTTTCTTTGCGTCTGACAACTAGGCGAAACGTGTATATATTATGCAACCACTGTACTTCAAGAACTACCTTGAATACAGTCGTGGTATACCGCTACTCTAATATACTACATACATAAATACTAAGAGATATACCTAGTCATATATAATAAAATAACTAAATATAATATATAATTGTAAAGATTAAGAATACCATACATTGAGTGTTGATTCGCGTAACTAAACACCGCGCTATATATATCTAAGCCGATGACTTAAAATAATTTTATATATATTTCAACCAAAAATATAAACATCGAGTGTTGTATGATGAGATCAATCGAGACTCGCTTTAGAGAAGTGGCTTTAGTTCGAATACAGAGATTTTCTTAATTTAAAGCATAGTTTAAACTAGCCTTTAAACATTTGGTAAAATTAATCTCATTGTTATTCATTCTTCCAAAATATTTTTTTTTTAGCTTCACGGCTTAGTCCCGCATATTGCAGGGTAGGCAGAGGGAACTGCAGTAACCATATGAACCTAGTGTTAAGACACTCCGTTGCTTGGTCCCTACTTTGTCCGACCCCGCTTTACGCCTTTTTAGATATTGCGTGTTGAGTAGCGGAACTAAACGCCGCGCTTTGCCTAGTTGCCAGAGCGAAGAAGAAAAATCCATCTTCCTCCGAGTGTGAATCGAACCCTTAAACCGTCGCGTTTACAGGCAGACTCTTACGCCTCGGCGCCCCGACAGGTCCTCAAATTTTTCTCTTTCGGCTATTTTTTGATAAAAGAGGTGATATATTAACAACGTTTATGTTGTGTTGTTTACGTCATTTGTATTTAATTACGACTACCTCAAGAGTTACACAGCACGTATAAATATCGTGAAATGGGAAAAATTATCCTGTGCCTAAACTATTGATAATTCTTAACTAGTTTTTTGTATGCAGCCTCTTAATATTTTACCCTATAGGTAGTTTTGGCAATGGCCGCGCTGTCAGATACACTATGTATACATAAAAGTGTTGAAGTGTAATTTCAAGATAAAATTACTTGGTTTAGTTGTAGTCCCTAGTTATACCATTATAGGCAGTCATCTCCTTTTAGGGTTAGGCTTAGGGCAATCTCTGAAACTCGTGACCTAAATGTAGGGCTAAGGTGCTAGCTTGTGCTTTTCGAACTTCTTTCTTTATCTTACCAAATTGGAATTAGCTCTTATTATAATATATATTTCGTCATAGTATTACGTTATTGTGACGCAGTGACATATTTGGCACGTATTTGCCGGAAGTAGCTTCTATTGATGACGAATGAATTAGAGTTATTAAAAGTTACACGCTTTTTCCCATATAAAGCGTGGTATATGAGATAATCTGGTGTTAAGACACTGCGTTCCCCATTTTGCGATATATTGCGTGTTGAGTAGCGGAACTCAACGCTGCTTCTTAATTGACATATAACTGTAATTATTTATAGATCTTAGATTACGATTTGACGTTAGGGTACACTATAGTTTTAAATATAGTTAATGTTAATAATAAATATTTGACTACTAGCTGACCCGTGCCCACTTCGTTGGGCATAATCTTAATAATCATTACATAGTACAGAGTGTTATGTTTTAATTTCTAACTGCCAAAAGGTGAGTTATACGTAGGTATAGTTTGTATTTGCATGCTAATACAAAATTCGAAAGTAACTCTGTCCGAAAGAAAAAAACACCTTTTCTGCGGGATTTGCAATAAACGAATTCCATGAGTACCAAGTGATGGGAAAAATTACTCTGGTTATGGTAATTTTAATTGTTCAAAATTTCTCTGTAAACTGTATTGGTCTCTGTAACTGTATGTTACCATTTGGAAGTAAAATATATTGTCTATCAAGAGATCCAACCCGAGATAAGCCAACATATAACTGTCCATGGGAAAGACACGGCTTTCTCATGTCAATGCCCACCCCCAAGAGAATGTTTGACCTTGGGACTTGTTAATAGTGAGGGCAAAAGAGATCTTCACTAAAAACTGTACCCTTTTAAACGGTATGGGTAAATCAGTGGGAATCATGGGTATATAATAATTAATAGGAATACATAAGAGAATACACATGTTTCACTCCATTATACGGCCTCCAACTCTAAATATAAGTTAACTCCTGTTTAGCACGTTGTGGGACTACAACTTACATTACCTTTTACCTAAGTTACAATGGCCTATTGTCAACTACTCATGACCAATTAGAAAGTATCGATTTTCCCGATGCAAGGCCGTTAGTCGTTGAGGAGTTGTTCTGGAACTCCATCATCAGCTAGACTTCATCATATGCATGTTGACTAATATCAATTGCTTAGCGACTATGTTAAAGAAATAGAACCAAACCCGTAAAACAGTTACTTATTATTAAGTTCTCATGACCATTTGTGGTCTTCATCAACAGTTCCACTTCATCAAATGTTATTTTTTGTGAGAAAATGACCAAGATTCTTTAAAAAAAACCGAAATCACTATAAGTGTGCCTATAAAATTTAAGGAGTTCCCTCGTTTTCAGGATCCCATCACCAGATTTTGATTTTTTATATAGCCTATGACACTCAGCAATAATGTAGCTTTCTATTGGTGAAAAAATTTTTATAATCGGTTCAGTAGATCCCGAGATTACCCCTTACAATTTACAAACACACAAACTTTACCTCTCTATATAATAGTATAGAGTATAGATTAATAAAAATAAGAAAAAGACCGTTGAGGTCCGTAGTGGCGCAGGGGCGCAACGTCTGCCTGTAACGTGACGGTTTCTGGGTTCGATTCCAACTCGAGAAAGATGGATTTTTCTATTTCCATTTTCTTCGCTCCGGCAACTAGGCAAAGGGCGGCGTTGAGTTCCGCCACTCAACACGCAGTGCCTCGAAAAAGGCGGAAACCGGGGACGGAGAAAGTAGATTCCTCAGCCTACCCTGCCATGTGCGGGATAAAGCGTAAAGCTAAAAAAAAGAAAAAAATGTAGAAAGAGAAGGTAAAGAATATTAAATATTTTATTTCCGCATATTAATTAATATATTTTAGGTAATATATATATGTACCTATATGGTAGGTGTGTTTTTTATTGCCATAGTAGAAATATGAAGAAACAAAGTAAAAGAAAGAAATATGGAGAAACAGAGTAAATATATATTGTAAGAGGCTCGTATACATCATATATTTGTTTTGCTATTGCTATAAATAATGATACGGAACCCTTTGTGCACGAATTGACTCGCACTTGACTGAAATCATGACTTATTCGTAGTTATCTAACAATAATACAATAACTTATTTAATTTGGGTGTCCCCACTCATGTTCAATTCTGAATTAAATATTTAATTATGTATACATATACATATACATATACATATACATATACATATACATATACATATACATATACATATACATATACATATACATATACATATACATATACATATACATATACATATACATATACATATACATATACATATACATATACATATACATATACATATACATATACATATACATATACATATACATATACATATACATATACATATACATATACATATACATATACATATACATATACATATACATATACATATACATATACATATACATATACATATACATATACATATACATATACATATACATATACATATATGTCACAAACAACTCATTACAAACCTACGTCATCTATTGACCTCAATGTTGTACCAAGGTTCAATTATATATAATGAAGCTACTTTAGGATCCAGTCGTAAGAATCTACATAACTATAATATGTTTGTTCTAAACAAGTTAAAGTATCTGGTTTTATAGAGTTATTTAAATGTATTTGACGTAAATATATGATTCAGTCGTGAATACGACGACAGTTGTGGGTTCGATTCCGAGTCGAAAAAAACGGATTGTTTTAATTTTATTTGATTACAATGTATGACAAAGCGTAGCGTTTAATTTTGACATTCAATGTCTAGAAAGCATTTTGGAACGCATCTTAATGTTTATATTTCATTAGTAGCGCGGTGTTAAGTTCCGTTACTAAAAATAGAATATTTTTGTATATCAGAAGAAAGAAGAATTATAATATTTTTAAGAAGAACACTCCCAGTGTTTTAACGAGATTCCTATATATTTACGGAAAAAAAGAAAATGGGTGTCATAATTACGTAAACATATACCTACTCTATAGTTAGTAATCTCAGTTCAAAGAGAGGGTAGTCTTCAATGATAAAGGCTTTAAAAGCGATGAATTTATGTCAATCGGGGCAGATTCAGACAACGGCCTGTACTGGTAAAGAACTTGTCTGAAATATTGTTTTGCGTGATTTATGTCATTTGAATGCAATTACTTAATATGCTCAAAAACTGAACTAAAACTCTGTAAAGTTAACTGTAACAACTTTTGGTATAGTCTATCCTTATATAACGCTGACATATTTGTTTGTATGTTAAAACGTTTAACCATAAGAACTACTGACACATTATCGATATACATCGAAGGTTTTTAAATATATACTTAAAGAAATTTGGACATTGAGAATACTATAAAAGCTTGTCGCTAAGTACCTTTCAATGTAAACCTAAAGTATTTTGTGGAAAGCTTGTAGTAGAAATTGTTGTAGAAATTTCTAACAGTTGTTTATTAAAAGTGACACATTGGTTTTGTTAGAATGAACTATGGATCTATAGCTAATCTTTAAATTAAGCTGACTTAAATTGCAAAACTGTAATTGGTAATAAGTTATTATTGAGTACCGTCGTGACGCAGAGGCGCAAGAGTCTGTCTGTAAACGCGATGGTTTGTAGGTTTGGTTCCCACTCGGGAAAGATGAATTTTTCTATTTCCATTTTCTTCGCTCTGGAAACTAGGCAAAGCGCGGCGTTGAATTCCGCCACTCAACAAGCAATGCCTCCAAAAAGGTGGAAGGCGGGGACGGAGAAAGCAGGGACTAAGCATCGGAGTATCTTAAAACTAGGTTCATATGGTTCCTGCAGTTCCCTCTGCCTACCCTGCAATATGCGGGATAAAGCATGAAGCTAAAAAAAATTAAAAAAAATAAATTTATTATTAAACTTTACTGACAGATCTTCAATATGAATGAGTTATTTGTTTTTGAGAACTAGAAGTTCCTATTTGTTTTTAGCTTCACGCTCTGTATTTCGCTCATAGCAGGGTAGGCAGAGTGTAATGTAGGAACCGTGAGAACTTATTGTTAAGACAACCCAATTTTCACCTTCCGAGGTATTGCGTAACTCAACACTTCGCCACCTTCGAAAGAAATGGAATTGATCTCTTTAATGTATCCTCTGGGATTGGAAATTGAACCCATCGACCATCGCGTTACAGGTCGACC
Source organism: Dione vanillae (assembly GCA_037178615.1). NCBI lineage: Eukaryota > Metazoa > Arthropoda > Insecta > Lepidoptera > Nymphalidae > Dione > Dione vanillae. Next base: position 67,213 of record JAZFAU010000002.1, on the reverse strand, counting down.
CTGAACCTCTGCGCTACGACGGTCCGCAAGTTCTTAGTACTATATTGTATTTAAATACACCACTGTCAATATAATGTCTATTTATATATAATCCGGATAAGGATATGTCACAAAAATAGGGTGAAATGTGGAGAACGGAGTGTCTTAACACTACTTTTTTTGCCTATCCAGATATATGAGGCTTACGGCTTACTTTTTCATTATGACAGACGGACGATGTCAATATCTATTTACACATACATAGTTACATCGATTTGTATTCGTTTAATTTATTCTGAGGTTACAGTTGCTGTGTCAAGGATTGAGTTTTATTTGCGTTATGTAATGTGTGACGCGTGTTTACTTCTTTTTTTATTGTAGGAAAAGACAGATATATATATATATATATATATATATATATATATATATATATATATATATATATATATATATATATATATATATATATATATATATATATATATATATATATATATATATATATATATATATATATATATTATATATATATATATATATATATATATATATATATATATATATATATATACATATATATATATATATATATATATATATATATCTATATATATATATATATATATATATATATATATATATATATATATATATATATATATATATATATATATATATTATATATATATATATATATATATATATATATATATATATATATATATATATATATATATATATATATATATATATATATATATATATCCGTCTGTCACCAGACTGTATCGTACAAAGTATGATAGCTAGAATAAATAAGCTAATTTTTTTTTCTTCACGCTTTATCCCGCATGTTGCAGGGTAGGCAGAGGGAACTGCAGGAACCATATGAACCTAGTGTTACCTAGCCTAGTCCCTGATTTCTTCGTCCCTGCTTTCCGCCTTCGCATTCGAGGCATTGCGTGTTGAGTGGCGGAACTTAACGCCACGCTTATGCCTAGTTTCCAGAGCGAAGAAAATGGAAATAGAATAATCCATCTTAATTTTCTTAAGACTTAGAGATACTACAAAAGATCAACCGATCAATCGAAGTGTCGTAATTAAAGAATTGAACTGATTAGCATTCCATCTTCTCCGAGTGGGAATCGAACCCTCTAACCATCGCTAACATTTTGGTATTAAAATATATATACATACATACAAAAAACGTGTTTCTTTAGTATTTTCTATCATATTATTTTCTCTATATAAGTAAGTCATAAAATAAATATGGAACGTTCGATGCGCGTTTACTACTCATTATGAAATCGGTTATTAACTTCTCCTTAGTACATATCTATATTTACTTATTGTAAAAGGTTATTGAACATTCTATTATTGTTTTCAAGACAATAGATTCTTGTAAAAACAACTATTTTAAAATGTCCAATTTTACTGCCAATTTTCTTGGCATTTATCGTTCTTTGTGCGTAAATCATAGAAGAAGTTAAATAACGTATACGTAAATATAGCTGGTGTTAATGCTAAGTAACAGATAAAACATGTTTATGTGAGACCTGTGAAACTAAAATTTGTTATTTATCAGCCAGAAATGGAACATATTTGATATCTGGGACATTATCAGCAAGCTGTGAAACTAGCCTCAAATTACTTATTAACTTCTAACTATAAAATTAACTGATACTAATCAGTTCAGATCTTTAATTACGATATTTCGATTGATCGGTCGACCTTTTGACGTATCGCTAAATCTTTCGCGGCGTTAAGTTCCCCTGCTCTACACGTAATGCCTCGAAAAAGGCGGAAAGCCGGGGCGGAGAAAGCAGGTACTAAGCAACGTAGTGTCTTAACACTAGGTTTCTCCGGTTTCTACAGTTCCCACTGCCTATCTTGCTTTGTACGGGATGAAGCGTTAAGACAAAAAAAATGACATGACATGCTTTAAACTTCTTTGATCCGGTCGTGTTCTTAATTTCCTTGTATAAATTTATTTTCTTGCCATATTAACGTATTTATTCTTATTTACTATATCTATTCCAGGTAACTGATCTCTTCACCCAAATGCGGGAACCCTCCCCCGGGGCACCCAGCCCCAAGGGTTCCACTGGTTCACTGAATGTCACCAGAAACGCTGGATTTCAGCTGCAGAATGGCACAGAACATCTACCTTGGAGTAACCCTGGAATTACTTTACCTGGAAATTGTAATTCTAATTTGTAAGTATAATTTTATTGATTATGAAGACATTGCGTGTTATTCAATAGAAACTGGCTTCGTATTTTATCTAATCAATTGGCCTAAGAGCCCGTTTTACTACTTTCTGATAAAGTCTCAGATAGGAAACACGTTTCTTATCTAGCAGATAAGTGAAACATTTTGATTCTACAGGTCTTAGATATAACTATATAGCAGATAAAGATCTGTTTTAAACTACCAACTTTTATCTGATAGGCAGCGTTATTTATCAGCTTACTATTTGAAACTATTTCTACAATACTTGGTTCTGAACATCTTAAAAATAAATATTTATAAGACGTGGAGTACCGTCACTCTGTTAACTATTTATAAGTCGGGTGTAAATTGTAAAACTAAGTGTCTTGACACTAATTCTTCTCTCTGCGTACTGCGCCAGCAATTATTTTTATTGCCGTTATTTTTAATTTAGGGGTAGGTTTTGGATCATACAGTTTTATTATAATCTAAAAATAAAAGTGAATCAATTTATTTTTTGTACGAAGAATAAAAGATTGTTTTTATTTGGAAATGTTTCTATATTATTTTAATACCTTTAGTAAGTATTTAAGTAATATTTTTATATTTTGTGTAGTGGTTTTTCTTACTATATATATACTAATATATATTTTCAAAAATTTAAAGCACGTAGCAGATCGACGTACAATCAAAACTGTGTATTATGCTGTAGCCCATTCTTTAATAAGCTACTGCATTACATCGTGGGGTGGCGCAGCTAAAAGTCACCTTATTGACGCAGAAAGAGCGCAAAGATGTCTTTTAAAGGTTGCTGCTGGACTTCCTTTTCTTTTTCCAACAAAACAATTATACAAAACCTGGGATATTTTAACTATTAGACAAACTTTTGTACTGAACATGATTCTTAAAAAACATTCACAAATAGTTTATCAACCAATTTAGAAAAGGATAAACGTAGAAAAGGCAATGTCTGTCAAACTGAAACCTTCCACTTAAAGCTTTCAAATAGATTTTATTGCTTTCTGGGTAGTATTCTTTATAATAAATTAAACAAAGATTTACGAATATATTCATTAAATAAATCGGCTTGCAAACAAAAAGTAGATGAATGGCTAAAAACATTGGACTATGAAGATACCGAAAATCTCTTAATTTTTAATTTATAACCCTATTCTTCAACAGTGAAGAATCACACTAATTGTACCACTTATCACTAGTAGGCACACACATAATATACACACGTTCTCACACACACACACACACACACACACACACACATACACACACAAACACACACACACATACTCTAACACACACAAACAATCTCTCCAACATATATACAACAGTTTAAAGTAATGAGCTCACTTTGTTAATAAGGCGGTGTTGGGGACCTGGTGACCTGTAATACAGGTATTTTTATACCCATCACGGGCTCCAGTCTCTCACAAATGTCTATCTATGTAAGATGTCTATTGTCTATTGTGTATCAAGTATTTTGTGAAGAGAGAATAAATAACTTATTATTATTATTATTACTATGAACTGAAGATATCGAAATAAAACATTACAAAATTTTGAACGAAACCGGATTTGAACCCGCATCTTATGTGTGCATATATATATATATATATATATATATATATATATATATATATATATATATATATATATATATATATATATATATATATATATATATATATATATATATATATATATATATATATATATATATATATATGTATATATATATGTATATATATATGTATATATATATATATATATATATATATATATATATATATATATATATATATATATATATATATATATATATATATATATATATATATATATATATATATATATATATATATATATATATATATATATATATATATATATATATATATATATATATATATATATATATATATATATATATATATATATATATATATATATATATATATATATATATATATATATATATATACGCATACGCATACGCATACGCATACGCATACGCATACGCATACGCATACGCATACGCATACGCATACGCATACGCATACGCATACGCATACGCATACGCATACGCATACGCATACGCATACGCATACGCATACGCATACGCATACGCATACGCATACGCATACGCATACGCATACGCATACGCATACGCATACGCATACGCATACGCATACGCATACGCATACGCATACGCATACGCATACGCATACGCATACGCATACGCATACGCATACGCATACGCATACGCATACGCATACGCATACGCATACGCATACGCATACGCATACGCATACGCATACGCATACGCATACGCATACGCATACGCATACGCATACGCATACGCATACGCATTCGCATACGCATACGCATACGCATACGCATACGCATACGCATACGCATACGCATACGCATACGCATACGCATACGCATACGCATACGCATACGCATACGCATACGCATACGCATACGCATACGCATACGCATACGCATACGCATACGCATACGCATACGCATACGCATACGCATACGCATACGCATACGCATACGCATACGCATACGCATACGCATACGCATACGCATACGCATACGCATACGCATACGCATACGCATACGCATACACAAACACATACACATACACATACACATACACATACACATATACATATACATATATATATATATATATATATATATATATATATATATATATATATACACACACTTGATAATCATTGGTACGTGATAGTAAACAAACGTGGCCTGTATTGATAAATAAAGCCATATGTTAATTGAAAATATTAATAATGATCATTGGCAATTATTAATAACATTGGTACTCTATTGGGTAGAATATCTTCATGTATTTATCATACATATATAAAACTATACAAGTGTTTGTATTAAGGTGTATTTTCCTTATATATTACTGTTGTGCTTGAGTGCAAGCGCGACGGAAGTGGGTTCGATTCCAAGTCATAAAATTCGAATTTTTAAACACAAGTGTCAAAGGTACTGAAAGGAGGTCTCGTACAAAGTATGAGGACTCCCCGGGGAGCATGTATGAAGAGGCTAATAACAGTGGACGAGATGGGAGAGGTATGCAGGGACCGCAGCGTTCAGCGCTCCGTTCTCTCTAACTACCTTGCAAGGGATAGAGTGTGAAGATTTGTTTGTATGAAATACAAATTATTTATAATTTATTCCCTCGGGTACCAAGATCGAGCTATTATTGAATTCCGCCTATGTGATCAGAGTGTATTAAAACTTGGTATACTCTTTTATTGGAGACACTGAGAGGCAAAAAAAAATTGCACTGTATAATAGATATATCCGCGTCTAATAAAACAAAACAACAATAAGCTCCGTTGTTATATACTTAAATGAGGTGAAAGATGCATATATGCATCTATTTGTTTACTCTACTGTACTTGTATGATGGATGAAACTCATGTAATAATAAAAATCAAAATTTTTTAACATACCACTGTACAAAGGCGGCCTTATCGCTAAAACTCTTACAGGCAACAACAATACTAAGGAATTTAAGTAACTAGAGTGCAGAGAGGTGAAAAAATATTAACATATATATATATATATATATATATATATATATATATATATATATATATATATATATATATATATATATATATATATATATATATATATATATATATATATATATATATATATATATATATATATATATATATATATATATATATATATATATATATATATATATATATATATATATATATATATATATATATATATATATATATATATATATATATATATATATATATATATATATTATATATATATATATATATATATATATATATATATATATATATATATATATATATATATATATATATATATATATATATATATATATATATATATATATAATATATATATATATATATATATATATATATATATATATATATATATATATATATATATATATATATATATATATATATATATATATATATATATATATATATATATATATATATATATATATATATATATATATATATATATATATATATATATATATATATATATATATATATATATATATATATATATATATATATATATATATATATATATATATATATATATATATATATATATATATATATATATATATATATATATATAATATGTTGGATGTCGAAGACGGGAGCAAAAACACACAATTTGATTTATCTAAAATTAGAAATATTTAATGTTAATTATTTTTAATTCTTACAATATTATTATTTTAAAATAAATTGTCACATACATTATATACTAACCTAAAATTAGAAAATCGACAATTAAAGGTTTTTACTTCCAATAGATCGACGCCATTATTAATGTTCATGTATTCATGGCTTCTATTCTAAATAACCGTTTTAAATCTCATGTCAATATGGCAACGTCAAACTTTAAGGCGGCGTATACATAATATAAATAATAAATAATAGACCGCGTACACAATATACAAAGCTTACATCTCCCCCCCAAAATGTGCAAATGGACTGGAGTTAATTTGGATTATCAAACTGAGGAATGAGCTTTGTAACATGATACAATCCCAAGGACTTTTTACTCTTCCCAGTGTTGATTTTGCATAGCGAGTTTGATATCATTTCTTGTATCTCAAAAGGACCAATTCTAATTTCATCCATTTTAGATCTGTTCAACTTATTACAGTCCATTATATAGACCATATCACCTTTTTGAAACTTGTAATCTATTCTATTTTTGTCAAAAATGGATTTGTTCAATTCATGAGATTTTTTTGACCGGAGAAATGCTATTTTTCGGTCTTCTTCCAGTTCTCCGGGTTCCATTTGTTTTCTTTTCAGGGTTGTTGGTAGTAAATCTGTTGGTTCTCCACTTAATAGATAGTGAGGCGAATAACCTGTCACTGTGTGGGTTGTTGAGTTATAGGCTTTTACACAATCCGCTGCCACAGTTGTCCAAGATATTTTTTTTTCCTTTGCTATTCAAGGTACACCTAATCCTATTCACCAGCGTCTGGTTCAACCTTTCATTGTGACCATTCGAAAAGGGAGCATCCACAGCCGTAAAGATTAATTTAATAGAGTGATCTTTTAAATACTTTTTAAATTCCTCTGAATTCAATGCCGGATATTGATCTGAAAGTAATATCTCAACTTCATTGTAATTAATCACCTGATCTATCAATTTTATATAGTCTTTTGCTAGTTGTGACTTTGAGCACGAAATGTAAGCATAGCGTGTAAAATGATCCATTAACAAGTGTAGGTATCTTTTTGAAGACCTGTTACCACCAAATCCTCCTATAGTGTCTATGGACATAATTTGGAAAGGTTTTTCTGCCGGTCCTAACTGTGACATAAGTCCATACTTTCTATTTATACGTGTTTTATTTTTGATACAAACTTCACATTGACGGCAGATCAACTTTATATTGTCCAGTAGGTTTGGTGCTGTGTAGAAAGGTCTTAATTTTGATTCAATCTGATTTACTCCTATATGACAGAAGTGCTCGTGCACTTTTTTTATTAATGTCTTACTATAGTCTTCGGACAAAACTATTTTCTTTTTCTTATTGTTCCACTTGTAATATATACCATTTTCTCTAATAAAAGTATGCTTGTCCTTTATGTTTGTGTTTTTGTTCTGGTCATCTAGTATTTCTTCAATCTTGACAATATTTATAGTTTTCAAATTATCTTCTTCATTTTCATGGCTTTCATATACAGGATTTCTGCTTAAACAGTCTGCTTCGGTGTTGTTTCTACCTGGGTTGTATTTTATTACAAAATTGTATTGTGATAAGCAATGAGTCATGTCTCCCAGTTCATCGTCTGTTCTGTTCTTTATGTTTAGATTTTCGAGTGGCTTATGGTCCGTATAAATTGTGAATGAGTTCCCTAATAGCCAGTGGTGCCAGAATTTCAAACTTTCTTTAATTGCTAGGCATTCTAAAAATATAGCTTTCTTCTTTTTCTGGCATTCATTCAACTTTTTTGAAAAGTAGGCCACTGGTTTGATTTCACCACACCTTTGTGTTTGTTTCAAAACTGCACCAATGCCTTTTATACTTGCATCAGTATATATAAAAGTTGGTGCCTCTCGGTCAAAAATGGCTAAAATTGGGGCTGAACATAAATTGCTTTTTATTGTTTGGAAAGCTTTTTCACAATCAGCTGACCAAACGTAATTTATGTTTTTTCTAAGTAAATTGTGTAATGGATCAAGAGTTATTGCAGCATTAGGAATATATTTATTGTAAAAATTTACTTTACCCAGAAATTGTCTTATTTGTTTCTTGTTTTGCGGTGCTGGAAATTCTGCTATGGATTTGAGGTTATCTTTTAAAGGTGTAATTATATTACCTTTTATTAAATGCCCCAAGAACTTTACCGAATGTGCCGCAAATTTGCATTTTGTCAATTTTAGACGGAATCCTTCTTCGGCTATAGCATTCAACAACTTCGATAGATGGTCCATATGGTCATCGAAAGTTTTAGAAAACACCATTATGTCATCTATATAATTCATTACATAATTAGACAGGTTATGTTTTCTTATTATATTAGTCAGAATCCTTTGAAAAATTGCCGGAGATGTCTTCAACCCGAAAGGCAGGCAAGTCCATTGGTAATGACCTTCTTGTGTGACAAAACCTGTCTTCGCTCTGTCGCTGATCCTCAGTGGTATTGACCAGAAAGCAGAATTAATATCAAGCGTAGTAAAATACCTACAGTTTATTGTTTTTACCATCAGATCCTCTATAAGAGGGAATGGTTGTGCCTGTGGAACGATAATTTTATTAAGGTCTCTGAAGTCGATACACAATCTTGACCTCTTCCCTTCATCCCGCTTGAATGCTAATGTCACAGGTGCTGCGAATGGGCTATAAGATTCTTCAATCAATTCATTTTTTAGCAATTGACCAATTTGTTTCTCAATTTCTTCTCTATCCCCCATGGAGCACCTATATGGTCTTTTTGAGCAATATTTGTCTACTTGTAAATCAATAAATGCTTCATAGTTTTTCACCTGTCCAACGTCAAATTTATCTTTCGCAAATATGTGTTTATAATCATCTAATAACGCATTAATTTTTGTTATTTGGTCATCTTTCAAGTTAGTAGTATCGATGTCAAATTTATTCACATCTATGCCCTCATTGAAATTTATTTTATAATTCGATATTTGTGACTCTTTGGTTTCAATTTCAAAATATTTATTTTCGTCTCTTATTGGACTGATATATTGATTTTCATTTGAGTTGGCATTTTTCTGAAGTTGGATGTTTAAATTCCCGTCATGGGTCAATCCAAACCTCTTTATTGTATCCAGTCCCAAAAGCAATTCATGAGTGAAATTTTTATCATTGCAAATAAATGCATTTATTTCCTCTTCAATACTCAATATTCTTCCGTTTAATTTTACTAAACCTATAGTTTTCCCCCCACCACCAATTGTGTTGAATTTGTTTTCAAAGTAATTTATCTTTGAATTTTTTACTGTTATTAATTTGGAATTTATTAAAGTTATATTTGATCCAGGATCATAAATACCAGAACATTTCAGTTTGTCATTCAATATTACTTCAACTTCGATTAGTGGGGGAATATTTAGTTTTTTGTATCCTCGAATTGATCAATCTCTAATGTTAAATTTTTGCAGTGTTTGCCACTGTTATTGCTGTTCTTGTCTTCTTTGAACCAGCACAAATCCTCAGAGTGAAATCTGTTTTTCTTTCCAATTTTGTAACAAATCTGACATGGTATTTTTTTTCGCCATTCTGATTCTTTTTTTTTTTTTTTGTAACTTTTCTTTTTATATTGTTATTTTGATCTTCATGCATTTGTAGGGCATTAAATAAAATAGTTGGGTTTGTCATTTCCTGTCTATCTAATTTGCTCCTCACATAAGTAGGTAATCCTGTGACGATTAAGTCAGTGAGAGTTCTGTTATCAATATTATTGTTATACTCTAGTAACAATCTTTCTTTTTTTAATGCATATTCCAGTAGAGAGCCACTTAAATGCTTGTAAGTCAATGCATAGATTACAGAAGACCAGCTTCTTTCCGCAAATGTATCTAGAAAACTTTCTCGCCATATCTCCCACAGTGAGTTTAAGCTGTGTTTAATCAGCATAGACTCATACCAGTCGCTTTCTAAGTTATTCAAAAATAGCCTCAATGCACTAATTTTCTGTGTGTTACAATTTAAATCAAATCTTTTACATTCACTCTCAAAGCAATGTAACCATTGCTTGGCATTAGTGGTCTTGTTGTCAAATTTCTTCAAAACAAATTTTTCAGTCAATCCGCTTAAATTGGTGTACTTTTCTTTGTTAGTATTGAATTTGTCGCTTAATTTCTCTAAAATTTCTAGTAATTTTCCGTCTGTAGTAGATTGGCTCGTTTGAGTCAATTCTTGTAACAAATAATCATTAAACATTATATTTCCAGTGTTATCTTTGTATAGTTTTAGCACATCGCTTGGCATTGATATCCATACCTTTCTACTATGACCCCTTCTCTGTAATGTTCTTTTTATTTTAAGAATTCTGGAAGGTTCGTTAATTGTAGGTGATGTTTTGCTGCTTGAAAACATGGCGGCATGAGATATGTCATTCCTTCTTCTGTTGTTATAGATTTTATCATAATTATGTTATTTTTCGGATCTTCATCCGCTGAAAGCTCTACTTCAAATTGTAATCTTGCCATGATCTACGGATATCCAATTAAACTCTGACAATTGTCGATTTATAATATGTTGGATGTCGAAGACGGGAGCAAAAACACACAATTTGATTTATCTAAAATTAGAAATATTTAATGTTAATTATTTTTAATTCTTACAATATTATTATTTTAAAATAAATTGTCACATACATTATATACTAACCTAAAATTAGAAAATCGACAATTAAAGGTTTTTACTTCCAATAGATCGACGCCATTATTAATGTTCATGTATTCATGGCTTCTATTCTAAATAACCGTTTTAAATCTCATGTCAATATGGCAACGTCAAACTTTAAGGCGGCGTATACATAATATAAATAATAAATAATAGACCGCGTACACAATATACAAAGCTTACATATATATATATATATATATATATATATATATATATATATATATATATATATATATATATATATATATATATATATATATATATATATATATATATATATATATATATATATATATATATATATATATATATATATATATATATATATATATATATATATATATATATATATATATATATATATATATATATATATATATATATATATATATATATATATATATATATATATATATATATATATATATATATATATATATATATATATATATATATATATATATATATATATATATATATATATATATATATATATATATATATATTAAAAAAAAATTCTGTATAAATAAATAGGTATTTGTTTGTTTATCTTGCATATAGCAGGGTAGGCAGAAAGAACCGTAGGAACCGTGTGTACCTTTTTTTTTTTTTTTTATAGTTACACGCCCGTCCAGTAGAAACCTGTTCACTCTACTCTTAAAGGCTCCAGGGTTAAACTTATCAGGAAAAATAGACGCAGGCAGGTCGTTCCAAATCTTGGCGACTCTCATCAAAAACGAGCTGCTAAAACGTTTATTTCGACATTTGGGTATGTCAACCATGTAAGGATGAAACTTTTGCCTACGCCTAGTTGTCCGATAAAGGAATGGATAAGGCTTAATCAGTTCGAAGAGAGCTTTTGAGCACTCTCCAAAGTGCATCCTATAGAAAACCGATAAGCTGGCGACTTGACGACGATGCTCAAGAGTGTGTAGTCGGCTATTTGAAAGCTTTTCATTATTAATTAATCGACAGGCTCTTCGGTCAACTGAGTCTAAAGCCTCCAGATGATATTTAGCTGCACCACCCAAGAGGTGACTGTAGTACTCCATGCAAGATCGAACTTGAGCAGTGTAAAGATTAAGTAGCTGTTCAGAGCTGAAGTACTGCCGAACCTTCGAGAGAATTGATATTTTCTTGGACGCAGATTGTGCCATAGACTCAATTTGTTGGCCAAAGTTTAGGTTAGAGCAGATGATAATACCTAGAAGCCCTAGATGGTCAGCAATCGGTAAGGATACTTCGAACGTGGGTGTTAAGTCGAAGCTACTTTTTTTCGCGGAGAAAAGACATGCCTTTGTTTTGGAGGGATTAAACTTAACAAGATTAGCGTCACCCCAATCGGACACCCACTGCAAAGTTACGTTAACTCGTTCAATCATGGACTCTCTCAAGGACCGTATTTCCACTGGACTAGCTCGCGAGTTGGTCATGTACCTCTCAATCACCGTGCTGTCATCGGCGTAGCTAATAATACCGGGTCTTAAAAGATCATTTATGTGCAGCAGAAACAAGGTTGCAGAGAGAACTGATCCCTGAGGTATCCCAGCATTGATTGCCATTAAATCAGACGAGCATCCATCCAAGACAACCCGAATAGAACGTTCCCCCAGGAAGTCACAAATCCAATCACAGAGCTCAGTAGGTAAGCCGTAAGCTGGAAGCTTACTGAGTAGTGCCTCGTGCCAGACCCGGTCAAAGGCTTTTGAGATGTCTAATGAAACGGCTATTGCTTCACCGTGACCCTCTAAGGCCTCGTTCTAAATTTGAGTGGCGTATATTAGCATATCTCCAGTGGAGCGTCCCTTGCGAAAACCATATTGATTATCACTAAGAAGCTCGTTTGCTTCAAGGTAAGTTAGGAGATGCTTATTCAATATGCATTCCATAATCTTACAGATTATAGAGGTGATCGCAACAGGCCTGTAATTAGCTGGGTCTGCATGGCTTCCTTTTTTGGGAATAGGTTGAATGTTAGCAAGTTTCCAAGATCTCGGGACTTTACTAGTTTCTAAAGAGAGTCGGTATAGACGAGTCAAAACAGGAGACAACTCGGGTGCACAACACTTCAAAACCACTGCTGGAATGCCATCAGGACCACTGGCCTTATTAACGTCCAGATTTAATAAACATTTCAGTACTTCTTTTTGATGTATTTTAACGGCGCTCATTTTTGGGCCAAACGGAGATAAGTGAGGTGGACACTTACCGTTGCTATCCAGACGAGAATAATCAGCGAAGAGATTAGCAAATAGATTGGCCTTCTCCTTAGCACTGTGTACCAGGGATCCATCAGGTTTGAGCAGAGGAGGTAGCGAAGAACGACAAAAGTTTTTCTCGACCGACTTAGCAAGGCTCCAGAAAGCTTTGCTCCCTGAGGGAAAGGAAGCTAACTTTTCGCCTATTCGGCCAAAACGACCTATTTTAATCGCTTTTTTACACCTTTTAGCAGCTGCGTTGTATGTTTTCTTCTTATACTGGAGATCCAAGGCTTTGTTTTTACGAGCGTCAGCCCAAGACAAAAAGGCTTCACGCTTACGTTTTTCAGCTAAGAGGCATTCAGCATTAAACCATGGGCGTGTTTTGGTCTCAAGGGATACATCAGCAAATGGAATAAAATATTCCATAGCTTGATAAATCACGAGACAGCGTCTGCGCAGCACGATGGATTTCTAGAAGAAAAACAGACCTGCTTCCAAGAATAAGATGCGAAAAAGTGACGCATCTCATCCCAATCCGCTGACTTGTATCGCCACACTCGTCTAGTGCCTTTAGGGCTGGTATCAGGAGGCGAGTAATGCGACACAGATTTTACCACACAATGATCCGATGTCCCGAGTGGTGGAGAAACGGAAACCGAACATCTATCTGGATCAGTTGTTAGCAAAAGGTCCAGGCAATACGCAGTGTGGCCCACGACGTCAGGAATACGAGTGGGTTCGTGGACAAGCTGAGAAAGGCCACAAGAAATTGCAAACTTATAGACCTCTCTACCAGCGTGGTCAGTGTCACTATACGGGTACAGCCACTCTTCGTGGTGCGCATTAAAATCCTCAAGAAACACCAACTGCGCTGATGGAAAACGTTGATGGACCGAGTCTGTAGCTTCGCTTAGATAGTTAAGTAGCCTTGTTGTCTCCTGATCTCCGCTATGCGAACGGTAGACACTGGCGTAAACTATTTGGTCAAGGCCAGTATTCACAAGAAGCCATAAAACTGAAAGGTCAGGAACCTCTAAGTTACGAAGACGCTGACAACAGATCACGTCTCTTACGTACACGCACACACCTTCGTGGGGGCGGAATTGAGTCTCCAAGTTGTACCCAGGATAGTGCAGATATGATGAATCGGACGGGTTACAGATCTCCGTCTCCGTTAGGAAGAGTAAGTGCGGTCTCTCAGTCTCGAGATGGTGATGGACATCATTGAGATTTGAGTGCAATCCTCTAATATTAGAGAAATGCACTTTGAGGGAGAGGAAGTGCAACCGCTGGTTTATCTTACTTTTCTTTTTGGACATTTTCATGATAAGAGTGAATAGGGGAAGGGGAAAAAGGTCAGGGTAAAATACTATACTAGGAGCCAAGCAGCACGCAAGGAACCAACGGATCGAGGGGGCACTTGTATGGAGAGCGCGGGGACGCCCGAACCCCCCCGGAAGTCGCCATCGGGTCCTCTCCATCCGGGCGCCAACCGGAACGATGGAGCAACTCCGGGATTATGCGTGGCCGGCGGGGCAGCCTATCACGTGGGGCTAACACGCTAGTTGGGCCCCCTACAAACCACGGGCGGCTAGCGGAGCACCGTTTCTTCGGATCCCGCTGACCTCCAAGACAAGTGACCCAATGCATCAGTAACTTACGAGCCCAACCGGCTATGCGATACAGCACAAAAACCCAGACTGATCCCCCCTTATGGGCATCCGGAACTCTCACTCACCTGACGAAACACAGCAGCATAAAAATGCTGCTGTTTCACGACGGTATTCTGTGAGAGCGTGGTAATTACCCGGTTCGAGCCTGGCCCTTTTGAGCTACTGTTGACATTGTAGCTTGGCCTTGTGTTAAGATGACCAGTTTTCCATCTTTTTTGTGGCATTGCGTATTAAGTGTCGGAACTTAATGTCGCTTTTGCCTTAATGTCAGAGTGAAAAAAATCAATTCGCCCCTCAATTAAACCTACAAACTGTCGCGTTTACAGATGGACGATGCCTCTGTGCCACGACGGTCCACAGATTTGTTAACGTTATTAATATTTTAATAAAAAATTTATATTAAATTTGTTTGTTCTAGGACAAATGAAACTGGATTAGTTCGTAGCGTCAGCAACGCTTCGGCTCTAACATCACTGTGCGCTGATCTGTCACCTTCTGATTCTCATTTCTTTGAAGTAAGTATATTATTTTTATTTTTTTTTAACCTGTCTCTCTCTCTCTGTTTAATTTTGTACATAATTTTATTTTTGTTCCTGTTACAGGTGTTATATATAGGCAAAGTACGCATATCTCAAAGGAAGGTTCCAGAATCTTTAATAGATGATGCACTTAAGAAATTCGCTCAGCATGAAGCAGACAAAATCAAAAATCAAAGACGGCATAGCTTGTTATCTTCTACGGTTCGTTTTAATATCATATTTTATTAGCACTCTCAGAGATATCATTTAGTATTTAATTGTTATTTAAGGCAGGTTAAAGCCATTTAAGACTAATTTCTAATGTTCTTTATTTCCGCAATAATGTTTTTTTTATATATTATAGAAATGCAAAAATAAATGCTATGAAAATAAGATATATTTTGTCTTAAGACTTAAATTGCCGACCTTATAGCTACCTACACTAGGAACCCGGAAAGACTAAAGGAAAAGGCCAAAAATCAAACGCTTCGTTTCTATTGTATAACTACTGTCACAAACGCTTCAGCGGTAACGATCATAGAAGATGTTAACTAACTAAAATAATTAATATAGCCAATATTAGCGTCAGCTTCTGACGCTTGATTTACTGTTTCAATAAAACTATTAGATTTCTCTTTCTACTCCATCACGTTTTTAACTACGATTCTTGTAATCGTTAGTTTAGAATTTATACATTTTGTACTCGTAAGCGATCGTAGAATTGCGTCTTGGCTATGGCCACTGAAATCGTGTATCTTTATGAAAAAGATGGAACCGTAAAATCTTTTTACTTAGTACCATAATTATATGAATAAGATACTTATTAAGTACATTTATTTTCTTCCTATATATATTTCTCATAATTTTCAGATTTCTCAAGACAGCAACGATTCTGATCACAAAGCATCACCAGAAAAATCATTAGAAAAGTTTATTCAGAAACAAGTCAATCTTATACCAAGCACAACTCCTTTAGAACCAGACAAAAGTAACGCTTGGAAAAGTGCTGAAAATCTACGGAAACCTGAAAATAATGAAATCGATAAAGAATTTGAGTTATTCACAAAGGAAAGAGCGGAAATCAAAAATCCCTTACCGTTGGAACCCACAGTATTAGTTATAAATAAACCTAAAAACAATCTAGGTACAGTAACAGAAGATGAAGAGAATAAAGATAGAATAGAAGATAATAAAGAATTTGGTACTACAAAGCAAAAATCCTTTTAAAACCGATGTTTATCAAGAAAATAATGTTGATCCATTACTAAATATTCCTAATGATGTTAAAAACAATGTAATTGAAGAAGATAAAAATCTAGATGTTTGTAAAAAATCTGAAAATGAAAATCCAAAAAATCTAGATTTTAACGAAATAACAAGGAAACCTCATGAAAATGATAAGAAAGATATAGATAAGCCATTTCTTAGAGATCGTTCAGCTTCTATAGGTACTCTAAGTTTGAAGACGCCTTTAGCTCATTTGATTGGCGAACAAAATAGGACGATGCTGTTTCAGGTATTATATGAAAAAATAAATCTTTCCATAGAGTCTTTCCCTATTTAATAAAAATGTAAACAAAACTACCGTCGTGGCGCAGAGTTGCGGCGATTCCCTGTAAACGCGACGATTTATCGGTTCGATTTCCATGAGGTGGAGATGAGTTTTTTATTTTCATTTTTTCTGCTCTGGCAACTAGGAAAAGCGCGTTGAGATCCGCCTCTGAACAAGCAGTACCTCGAAAGGCGCGTAGGCAACGGAGTGTCTTAACACTTGTTCCCATAGTCATTGCGGCTTTATCCCGCTCCGAGCAGGGTAGGCCTGCTATGAGCGAGATAAAGCGTGAAGCTAAATATATAGAAACAAAATTAGTTTGTTCTGTATTTGAAAAATATATATTCACTGATTAATTGTTTTCTTCTCTATATTTAATTTGTTAACTAAATTAAGTCTTTGTGTTTTTTACAATTGTTAATATTTGTTTAAAGTGTTATTCTCTTTTAAAAAAATACTTAATGCTTACAACGTTATGATGTCACCAGAACTATTCACAGAATTTCGTCTAATAAGTCTTTATCGAAAATGAATTATTTTACACAATTTGAGGTTACCAATGTTTCTTTTATAACGACTTTCAAAAATAAAATGCTTTTTTAAATCAGTAAGAGAGAACAAATAATATCTAGGCTTATATTAATTTATATAAAAAAATCTACATTTATTAAAACATCTTTTTCGTTAATTTACTCATTCATTCATAATATTATAATATATACAAGCTTATGACGTCACCAGGTCGGTCGTTCAGAACTACGTTTAATAAGTCCAGATCGCAAGCAAATTCTCTTGCATCGTGCCTTCAAGGATGTAGCGAGTTGCGTTCTCGGCAAGGCAAATAAGGAACATTTCGGATTTATATGCAGAGAGAGTACAGATTACGCGTGTTACGTGTTCAAATGTGAGAGTGATTCGATTGCTGTGGAAGTTGTTAGTGGTAAGTGTTTGAAATTTTGTGTGAGTCATAACTTGTTTGATATGAATTCCTCCCTAGAGCAGATCTCGGAGTAGAGTGGGTAATTTTGTCTAATTTAACCTCCTAAAGATACAAGTTTGCGCGTTCTAGATTCTAAAATCCATGGCGTTCCTCTTTATATTACCAAAAGTATTGGGGTTCTTCTTCGGGTTGACATTTCGAATGAGGTCCAGTTTGAATAGCTTAATTTGAATTTCCGTTTAGGACAGGTTTAGCTTTATATAAATCAGATATATTCTCACGTGAAATATTGCTAATATCTATCGCCAGGCATAATAGCTATCGAATGATATACCTCCTGAAATTTTTCAAGAGTTAACATAATTTTGGAGATTTCTCCGTCGTATGTAGATATATTCTATAATGTTAAGATTGGCAATGTATCGACATCCTACCAGGCTGTAAATATCTATAGGCGAGGGTGTCCTATCAGGTGGCCGTTTTGCTCGTTTGCAATATTATTGTATAAAAAACAATAATTCTATTAATTGGGAATCGAACTCAAGACCAAAAACCGGACACTGATCACTTTCACTGGGTCGTCTCTGGCAATATCTGAAGGAGAACACTAGGAAATATATTATTTATAAATTTAGTTTTTGTTTTTAATTTATATGATAATAAATCAGCATAATATTTTAAATTTCAGCTATAAAACAAGCGTTCGTAGCACACGCAGATATAATAAAGAAATCTCGAGATAAATCTCCGAATTTGACCTGCGAACATTGTCCCATGCTGTGGTATCATAGACTGTGTCACGATATTGAAGGTAATGTAGAGAATATTTAAAACTAATAACAGAGAACTGAGGTTTTAAGACTTTCTGCTTACGTTAAGTTCCTTCTTTGGACCCTCTTTTCGAGAGTTACAATGTAAAAATTAGTTAGATAAAACAATATATATATACTTTTTGGAGTGTTCAAGTGAAGTGCGAGTTCGAGTCTCGGTACGTCGTGTAACATATATGTATATGTTGTATGACATACTACATATATATAAATAATTTCTAGTAAGTTGTGCTGTTACATTTTAAAATATTTTATTTAATTATTCATAATAAAAAGAAGTATATTCAATATTTTGAAGATTATAATAATCATATGTATATTGAATATTTAGAGGAGTCTCCCAAGGTTTAATTTTAGGCCCTACATATATACAAATATATAAAGTAATAAATAATAATATTCTAGGTATGAACGAAAAGAAAATTCACGCGTTTATCCTACGTCGTATAGAATCACTACCAGAGGACGAACAAGATTTGATAATAACTAAATATCAGGGAGGGACTAATCATATTTATGAGGTAAATATTGACTATTTTATTGAAATATGGGGATCAGCTGCTAAAACTCACGTCAATAGTTTACAAAGAACACAAAATAAATTAATTAAAGCTCTTTTTAGGTACAAACATCTTACACCAACCCATAAAACTTACGATGACACTAAATTATTTAATATTACACAAATTTACCAATACAATACAGCTATGTTGATAAGAACAGTTTTAAACAATAGCATTCACACACAAATTAAATAACCAAAAAACTTATAGATACAAACACGAAGCTCACGAAGGGCAAATAACATTCAAGTGTATAAACCTAAAACTAATTACGAATAAAATATATTTTGTAAGGAAACCGAATTCATAATATATTTATAATAAATTACTTAAAGATCACATTTTCAAAGGTAATGCTATTAATATTTAATAATCATATTTTAAAAATAATGTTTTGAAAGATTTCTAACAACATGTAAACCGGCCTTTATACTATTCCCAATAGTATAATATATTACATACATAAAATGTTTTTGTTTATGAAGTTTTTTGTATTACCATCTATTTATTTGCGCGCTAAGTAAATTAATTGCAACTTATTTGTTGAGTTTATTTTCATATATCTCCTCGAAGCGATTGTAATGTTGAGAAATAAAGTTATTTTAAACCGTAAGTAACTGTAATTATTATGCCATCGTCGTGGCGCAGTCTGCATGTCTATGCGATTGTTTGTGGGTTCGATTCCAATTCAGGAAAGATGAAATATTTCATTTCTGTTTTCTTCTCTCTACAACTAGCTAAGGCTTGCGTTGAGTTTAGCCACTAAACAGAGTGTCTTAACACTAGGTGCACACTTTTACTGATATGTGTGCGATACAAATAAATGTTATAATGAAAAAGAGTGTTCGAACACAAGGTTCTTTTGCCTATCCCGTTATATGTGGGATACAGCGTGATTAAGAAAAAAATTAAATAGATTTTTTTATCTTCGTACAGGTCAGTGAGCATAATGCGTTCTTAATGATGCTTCTAAGAGCACACTGTGAAGCAAAACAACAAAGGCATGTTCACGATACGGCGGAAAATAGGTGAGTGTTAAGAGAAAATAGAGTTGGGTCACTCTGCTTGCCAACAGAAGTTGCGGAACTCAACGCCAAGGGTTAATTGTAACAATGTGATAATATTGTTTCTAAAATATACAAACAAGAGGACCGTCGTGGCGCAAGGGCTAAACGTCTATCTGAAAACGCGACGGTTTATGGGTTCAATTCCCACTACCGAAAAATGGATTTTTCTATTTCTATTTCATTCGCTCTGGAAGTAGACAAAGCGCGACGTTGAGTTCCGCCACTCAACATGCAATGCCTGGAAAAAGGCGGTAAGCGGAGACGGAGAAAGCAGATACTAAGCAACAGAGTGTCTTAACACTAGGTTCCTATGGTTCGTGCAGTTCCCTCTGCCTACCCTGCCATGTGCGGGATAAAGCGTGAAGACATAAAAAAACACAAACAATTTGAAAAAGAGTGTACTAACTCTCCGTTCTCTTTGACTTCTGTGGTAGCTGTAAGTTAAATTAATAATAACATAAATTATTTCAGATCGGAATTCTTAAATCAATATTTGGGAGGGAGTACGATATTTATGAAAGCTAAACGTTCATTGTCGAGCGGCTTCGATCATTTGCTGAAAAGAAGGCATAGCAAGGATGATGTTACACTTCAAATTAAAAAGGTATGTAATTATGTAGGGGTAGTCAGAGAGAACGGAGAGCCAAACGCTGCGGTCCTGGTCCATCGCACCGCGTCGAAATTCTTATATGCTTTATACAACTTAATACATTGTTAGCATCTCTGTAGAGCGTGCAAGAAGCGCGGGTTTAAATCCCACTGCTTTGAAATATCTACATGTTTTCTTAAGTATTTTTTCATATTCCCAGTGTGGATTAAAACTTTCAAAAATTATCAAAATATGTATACCTAACATAGATTCATAATAACATAGTAATAGTTCACTATACTGAAAATAAAATCTTTCTCCAATTAAAAAAACCATACAAAAATTACGCATACGCATTTATTACTTAGATGCTTAAATTTAAAAAAAAACAACTTGTTTTTAAATTAATAAAACAATTAACGCAGCGGAATATGAACCCGCTCGTCAAGTCAACTGTCCGTATGATTTGATTGCTAAGCCATGCGTTCTTCATAACAAAAAAAGAACTTGCAAAAGCAGTAACTAAGCAAGACACATAAAAAAGTAGTATGAGTAATATTAACAATAAAAATATATGTTAAAAATAATATATTAATTACTATATCATTTTATACAAAAAAATCAAAATTTCCAGGAAACGACCCCCATACCAGCTCTAAGTGAAGCCTTATCTGATAACAACTCGGATCTCTTATCACCGTCCACGCCGGACGCACAGCGGAGTAGATCAGTACCTACTTATACAGGTTTGTTATTATTAGTTAAGTTCAGTTGAGGATACCTAAACGCGACGGTTTGTGGGTTCGATTCCCATGAGGGGAAAATGGATTATTTCATTTTCGTTTTCGCACTGGTAATTAGACAAGCGCGGCGTTAAGTTCCGCCACTCAATCCGCATTGCCTGGAAATGGTGGAAACCGGGAAGTGACTTGACACTGGTTTCTCAAGATTTAGTTGCAGATTCCTCTGCCTACGGCAAAGGGTAGAGTAGTCAGAGGGAACCACAGAAAGCGGGATGAGCGGGATAAGCGAGATAAAACGTGAAGTTAAAAAAAAAAACAAAAAATTTTGTACAGTTTTCATACCTCTTCCGCCTCGTCCATTGTTGACGACCTGAGAGCTCCTTATGCTCTCTACCTGATCTTCCTCCAATATCTAAAAATAGGCCCGCCATTGCAACGTCTTTAAAAATTTAAATTTGTATTGTTACGCTAATTTTTTACTTATTTTTGTAATAAAGTTTGTTAAATAAATAAATAATTATCTCCAATATTATCTCTTCGAAGGTTAGCCGAGGTCTCCCCTACGCCAGACCTGTTAATCTTGTATTATATTTATTAAGCCTAACACATGTATATCATCATCATATTTCACACACATAATTTTAATAAAATTAATATATTCTCCATTTACAGAAGCTCCTTCTTCACCGATGAATATTAACACACTAAGTGAAGAGCCAACTGAAGAAGTTAAAGAAGAATCTGCTAATTCTCCTATGATGGATATGTAATATGGACTTTTATATATAGTTTTATATTACCTTTTGAATTTAGAAGCAAATGGGACATTGTCTTAATGTAACAGCAGTTCGTTTTGGGTTCGATCACCATAACTTATTTAGTTTGGATAAATCTTTATATATAATTACGCTACGCTTACTACCCTACCTACCCTACCTACTTTAACCCGCTTACCTTACTAACCTCCCTACCTTATCTACTTATCTACCTACTCACCTACCTATCTACCTACCTACCTACCTATCTATCTAATCTATTTAATATTTATATATCTATACTTTTTTTTTAGTTTCTTAAAAGTAAGCGATTCTAGAGCTGCGAATACGGAAAGTGGCAACGAGTCTGATGCCACGTGGCGTCAAGCTATCTATGAGAAAGTGATACAGCCGGGCAAAGATGAAGGTAATGTTTACATTAACAGAAAGTGAAATAAAAAATTGATTTCAATATAGAAATATTGCTTTTAGTACAAAAAATTGGTCAATTGCGAGTAGTATTCGCGTACCGAGGGTTCTGTATCTATTTTACAAGTCTATGTAATCATGGGTTATATTTATTTGTATGAGAAACCCAAATTAATATTTACTTAGATTTTATTTATTTTGAAAGATAGATTGATTTCGGTCTACCTTTAACAGTTATTAATATTGAGCAAAATTAATACGAAAAAAGACGTTTATTGTATTAGGGGGTCCACTTGATATTTTTTTATTTTAAGTATTTGTAGTTATAGCGGCAATGAAAATACATAATTTGTAAATGTTTCAAATTTCTAACTATTATAGTGAGATACAGCCTGATAACAGACAGGAGGACAGTGGAGTGTTTTGACACTTCTATCTATACTATCTTGAAACTGTTAAAAAAAAAGAATCCTATTTGTAAATATAACTTTTTTAGGTGAAGTAACCCAAAAAGACCTTCTAGGTCATCCTTTAGAGCCAAAAGGAAAACGTTCTAAGGAACAGCTGAAGCAGCTGTGGAAGATGGCGATCGACCAAACTATACTATTGGTGCGAATGGAGAAAGAGAACGCGAGATTGAGAGGTAAATATGTTTCTTTCTCTTTTAATATTTACATATTGATTGGCATGAGGTTTTTTAAGAGGTGATTGAGCACTGGTGTTTTTAAAAAAAATAGAAAATTAGAAGTTATAAAGAAATATAATACAAGCCGCCCTCGGCTCTGCACGGATGTTACGATACTAATTTATGATATACTAAAAAAAAATAATTAGAATTAGAATGTATTTACAAACATTGATTAATCCATTATAAAAAATTAATTAGTATTAATTAAAATAATAAAAAAAATAATAAAGACAATAATTAATTAATTAAATAATTAGAATTAATTAATTAATTAATTGTTGTCTTTACAAACAATATTCACAGATTTTTATCAATCACTAAAGAAGACGAGCATATTTTACTAAGAAGTTAGTCTTAAATCTTATGTAAACGGAAATTACATTAGAAAGCTTGAAAATTAGCAATATTTTTATCCTGTAGTGTGTATACATACATATAACTCTCCTGTTGAATCATTATATTGATAAAAAATCGCATCAAAATCCGTCGCGTACTTTTAATATTCTAAGCATACGTAGCGACACCTAATAAAATCCAAAAGAATTTCTCTTTTTAAAATAAAAATTTAACTGCATTTAAAGTTAATTTAATTCCGCATTAAAAAATCAATTTACACCATTTCCATAAATATCTTGGAATTTTTAAGTTGTCATTGCAAGCTCTTATTCACGGGGCTGAATGCTGGCCTATAAAGAAAACTCATACCATGAAAATGCACACGACGGAGATAAGAATGCTGAGATGGGCAGGAGGAGTCAGTCAGAGTGAAAAACAACCATATCCGTGGAAGTTTTAAGATTCGTCCAATCGAAGAAAAGCTCTCCGAAGCGCTTTTGAGGTGGTACGGCCACGTAATGAGAAGACCTGAAGACAAGTCCTGAGCTTAGACACCTAAGAAGAGAGGGAGACAACCGGACCTAAGAAGAGAGGGAGACCATTTTTAACTTGGATGTCTGTTATAAACAAGGATCTAAAGGAAGCCCAATAAATAAAAAAAAATTCTTTGACAAGAGTGGGCTTATTTTTAAAAGAAATTTCTTCCAGCCAACCAGTGGAAGTGAATAAATTCCAAAAAGCAAGAATAAGTAGTGCAATTAATAAAAATATGTAAAATACAATAGAAATATAAACAATTAAACGAATTACAAGTTTATCTTCTTTCTCTTTCTGTGTTTAGAAAGAGAAGAATCATCAGCAGTGAGGCGTATAAAGCTGGAGTACACGGAATTAGGCGGCAAGCCGTCCTGCGCCATGTGGGAGGGGCTTCTAGCGGGCGAGCGCGTGCGGCGCGCGCGCGTCGACGCGCACATGCTCACGCAGGCAGTGAGGCAAGGTGAGGGTTCATTTGGAATTTTACTGATTATTGAATATTTTCAGCTGTACCCCCTTAGCTAAAGGACCCTGGGTTAATATTCACCTGTACCTCCTTAGCTTAGAAGGATCATAGGTCAATATTCAGCTGTACCACCTTGGTTTAGAAGAACCTTGAGTCAATATTCAACTGTACCCCCTTAGCTTAGAAGGACCCTGGGTGGATGTATAACATATTTTTTTGGTTTGTAATATAATATATCTTTATTGCACATAGATATTAAACACAAGAAATATGTAAAGAAAAATATCACTGTCATATCTAAAAGAAATTTTTATAGTCTTTTGTCTCGCCGGTTTTCACACTTTTGTACAGGTAAGGTAAGCAGAGGGGACAGCAGGAACCGTAGGAACTTAGTGTTAAGACACTTTGTTCCCTGCGCAACGCCTTTGTTTAGACATAGCATGTTGAGTGGCGGAATCCAACGCCAGAGCGTGGAAAATGGAAATGAATTGAAAAAAATATATCTTCCCCTAGTGGGAATTGAACCCATAAACAGTCGCGCTTATAGGTAAACGCTGCGGCTATGCACCACAACGGTCTTCATATTCAGTACTCTGTTATAAGCGAAGCGAAGCTTTATGCTTTTCCGCACAAATAGAAAATGTAATAAAATTAAATTTTAATGCATGGGCGTTATAATTATTTCCTTTATTTTTTCTACAAAATAATATAAAATTAAGATATATTGTATTCTCATAAAGTGAAATGTAAAGTTCTTTAGTGTGCTAAATTTTTAAACCGAAAATTCTCTATAATGCCAGATACAGAATAAAATTTTGTACCCCACTTATTTTCCTTTTTGATTCCAGGTGTACCCCGCATGTCCCGTGGCGCTGTGTGGTACTTTCTCGCGGAACAAGCATGTCACAGGATCCCTCCTCCCGACGTGAAGCAATTCCCGCATTACAATACCCCTTACAGGACACTCCTTGCTGGTTTGACGAAACACCAACACGCTATTTTGATTGATTTGGGTATGTTCGATTTTTTTTAAATATTTGTCACATATTCATATAATATGAACTAGTGGTTTAGCTATAAATACAATGTAAGTAGATTCGATTCCCAGTCGAAGAAATTATTTACACCGATCGGGTAAGACGCAGCGCGGCGTTAGGTACCGCGATTCGACACGCAATGTCGATAATTGACGTGGATAATGAGAAAATTTTTATTCTGTTATTTTTTCCTCCACTCCTCTATATAGTACAGCGTTTAAAAGTAATATACATAATTAATAGTACTTAATTTATTAAAATATAAACACTTGAACACATCGGAATTAGAACCCGGAGAAACCGTTCAAGCGATCTGACTAACTAAGCCATGCGTTCCTCATTTTCTTGCGGCATAGGTTTAAACCCATCTGCCTTATAAATTTTATATGTTTTTTAGTATTTTTCTATCCTTATTATGGACACTGAAAATATAATAAAATATATTAATTCATGCCATTCAAAATACAGATACACAAAATGCCCAACGCCTCACTATGTTTGATTTTTTATATGAAAATATTTTCAACATATATATGTTTATTTTATTAGGAAGAACATTCCCAAAGCATTCCTACTTCGCATCAGCTCTGGGACCAGGACAGTTGGCGCTGTATAATATATTGAAAGCATATTCTCTACTGGACTCGGATGTTGGATACTGTCAGGGTTTGAGCTTCGTAGCTGGAGTTCTACTGCTACATGTAAGTTGCTTTTTTTATGTCTTCACGCTTTATCCCGCACATGGCAGGGTAGGCAGAGGGTACTGCAGGAACCATAGGAACCAAGTGTTAAGACACTCCGTTGGTTTAGTTCCTGCTTTCCACCTTTTTTCGAGGCATAGCGTGTTGAGTGGCGGAACTTAACCATGACTAACTTAATATTTATAATATATTATATTTATAATAATAATAAAATATACAATATAGTATAATTATAAAATATCATCACGAGGACCGTCGTGGCGCAAAGGCGTAGAGTTTGCCTGTAAACGCGACCGTTTGTGGATACGATTCCCATGAGGGGGATCATGGATTATTTCATTTTCATTGTCTTCTCTCACAACTAGGCAAAGCGCGGCGTTGACCTCCGCCGCTCAACACGCAATTCTTGGAAAAAGGTGTAAAACGTTAAACGGAGTGTCTTAACACTAGGTTTACACGGTTCCTGCGGTTTCCTCTTACCCTGCTATATGCGGGATAAAACGTGAAACTAAATAAAAAAAATTAAATCTGCTTTCAGATGGAAGAAGCGGAAGCGTTCGCGTTGTTACGACATTTAATGTTTAGGAGAGGTATCAGAAAACAATACCTGCCAGATATGAGCGCTTTGCAAGTACAGGTGAGGCATAAACATTAATTTACAATTAATTATAAAAATTAAGGCAAGCATTTAACTATGGCCCTATTTCTTCTTTGTAACAATGTAGATATTTAACTATAGTTGTGGGTTTTATTAGCCAGTAGGAAATGTTCCACAAATTCCATGTTTTATATTTTTGTGACTTTTAAAGTGTTAATCCACACTGATTTCTTAAATTTGATTCCTCCCGTCCCTAAAACTTCGCCCTTATAACTTTAAGTTACATCTCTTAACACGCAGTGTCTTAAATATAAAGGAAACTGGAGAGTGGAGTGTCTTAACTTGATACTTCATGCTGTCCTGTCGCTTTTAGAGACTATGAGCAATACTTAACACTGGGTTTAATCCATTCGGGTAAAGGCATTCTTAAATAAAGTTTATTGTAAGAATCCATCTTCCCTATCTACCTCAGTAGCTAATGGAGTGAGATACAATAATCTAGTGATGTTTGGCACAGAACAAACCTATTATATTTTATGATGATGAAGAATACGAAGAAGAAAATTGATTGACATCACAGTAGTAGAAAACGTCGCAATTTGAACTCACGCATCTTGGAAAAAGTCCAAGCGCTCTGACCGCTAAGCCATACGTTCTTTACTAAGCGTCGAATGGCTTACAATTGAAAAAAAAAAGTCACATCGTGTTACAATGAGTGAGAATTAAAATTATTTGTAATTTACTACTCCCCCAAAAGAATATAGAACCCGCGACCATCGAGTAAGCCATGTATTTCTTTCACTAAACACATTTTTGTCATCTTTTTCTTCCTTTTTTTTACTTCCAGCTCTATCAACTATCTCGTCTGTTGCGTGATCACGAACCGGAGTTACACAATAAACTGGAATCGCTAGACATATCGCCGGCGTTGTACGCCGCGCCGTGGATGCTGACTATATTTACTAGTCAGTTCCCACTGGGTTTTGTGGTTAGAGTCTTTGGTAAGTGCAAGTCAATTTCATAAATTGTGACTCTTATAAGGTTTTTTTTACTTCATTTCAGGGTACAGAGCTTACATTGCAGGATAGTTAGTGAACAGAACCTACAAAAATAAAATATAATTATTTTTTTCCGTCAGTGAATTTGAAGACCGTCGTGGCACAGGAGTGTAGCGTCTACCTGTAAACGCGACGGTTTGTGGGTTAGATTCACATGAGGGTAAAATGAATTTTTCGATATCCATTTTCTTCGCTCTGGCAACTAGGTAAAGCGTGGCGTTGAGTTTCGCCACTTAACACACAATGCCACGAAAAGGCGGAAAGCAGTGAACGGAATGTCTTAACACTATATGCCCGCGGTTCCTGCGATTCCTCTGCCTACCCTGCTATAAGCGGGACAGAGCGTGAAGCTATAAAAAAAATTCCCCTCATGGGCAACCCCCAACCATCGCAGCGGCCTATTTGAATTTTTCTTACATTTTCAGATCTGATGTTCCTCGAATCCTTCGACGTGGTATTCTCCATCTCTCTCGCTCTCCTCTCTCTACACAAAGACGGTTTAATGCTATGCGAAAGTTGCGAAGAAGCCGCCGAATATTTAAAACACAAGTTACCAGATGTCGATGAGATCGTGTGCAATAAAGTTATGAAAATGGTAATATTTTTTGTTAATATTAACTTTTATATATACCCTTACCTCGCCTCTTACCTCTTTATATCATAAAGAGAGGTAAGGTTTGACCTCGATTGACCTTCGAGGAAGCAGTGTAGGAGATATTAGAGGATTCATGAGATTCATGACGGTAGACGAAGTAAAACAGTATATAGGAATCACAGCGTTTGAATACTTTAAGAAAACACAACGGGATTTGAACCCGCGCTCCTTAGGAACCGTCCAAACGCTCTGACCGCTAAACCATGCGCTATTTATTACACTGAATGGCTTAGTGGTAAGAAAATTTTGACGGTTTGCAACAGGTTGGAATCTCGCTGAGTTTAAATTTTCATATGCTTTCTTTAAGTGCTTTTTTTATCTATACTGTGGATTGGCACACATTAGGACCTTAAACTTTATTAAAATAACGCAGCATTTCTCTGTATATTTTTATGTATTCCGTACTTCCCTCATACATATATAATTGACTGAAAATAGTGTATTTTAATAGTGTCTGACTGTAGGTTTAGCACAAAGGATCCGGGGAAAAATGAAAACAATTTATGACCCAAATCAGGACTCGAACCCCATACCCACCTCTAACCTACATCACAATGTATCTATTATTTATGACAATTTCCTTATTTCTCCATCAGATCGCAAAATTGGACATTAGCAAGCAATTAACAGAATATGCTGTTGAATACAGCGTTCTCAGAGAAGAAATGCCAAGACTGGCGAGTTTGACGGAACAAAATAAAATACTTCTGGAGGAAACCAGCAAAATGAGTTCTGAACTTGATGTAAGTATATTTATTTTATTATTTATTTATTTATTTAAAACTTTATTGTCAAACTACAATAACGTAGATACAAAAGGCGGTCTTAATGCCTGAATGCATTCTCTACCAGTCAACCTTTAGGCAAAACAGAAAATCGTGAAGACGGTAGCAATAAAAGTTAAAATATACATATAGTAGTAATAAATACATATACATACATACATATACATACACATACATACAAATACATATACATATCTACTTAGAATCATTTTATATATGACGTTTTATATATGCTTAATACTAAATTAGTTCAAAATTTCTGTATTTTATATATACTCGTGTATAACGTCTTTACGTTATCATAACAATAGTGCTTTTAATAATATATACACCGGGATTTGAATCTGTTACTATTGACAAGTTCCTTAACATTATTAGTACAGTGATATTCTTTTTAAAATCGCTTCGTGCTTTGGGTTGATAGCCTAAGAGATCTTTACCCCCATTCTAGCAAGACAAAGCTAAGGCTATTTTGCATTTACTAATATGATTAATGAAGTAGAAATTGAGTCTATAAATAATTAACTTATCCAAATTCTAACTAACCGACTACAAGAAATATTACATATTAATATAGCAATAAATTTCTCCCAACAGTCTGCCATGGATGCCATAGAGAACTATCAAAAAACACAATCTCGTCTCGAAACCCACAACAAAATCTTGGAGCAACATCTAACTATACTCAGCCGCTATATTTCCACCCATTACAAAGATTTGCCACCAGAAATCAAGAAAATCGTACCAAATTACAATAAACGGTTGTCATTTGGATCCAAAATAATAACTAAATTAACCTCCAATGATGACGAAGAAGATACGAAGAAGAATTTCAAACAGGGCTTGAGCACCCCAAATTTGTTCTCCAAAACATCTAAGGAAGAAGTTCTAAACGCAATAAATAGTAGAAATGAAGACAGAAAACATTTCCTGATGAAGAAATCCCAATCAGTCCATTCTGGTCTTATAGCAAATAAGCATTTCCCTCTGAAAGTTCTAGAAGAACAACCGAAAGAAGTTAGAAGAGATAGCCTGAGAATAGAGAACTTAGCCAATGATAATATAAGATATCTGGGAAAGAAACCTTCCAACTTCTTCTCCAGTACGCACGAGCAAATAGAGCAAGAGAGACTGTTTGAACAACAATTAAAGCACGATTTTGATGAAAATCTAAAGAAATTAGACGAAACTCTAACCAAAAAGCTATCGCCGAAATCATATTTAGACGATTTGACCGTGTTTCAAAGTAAAAAATCAATGTCTTTAAATCTGGGCACGAATGACAAGGGCGGTGATAGCGGGTTCGTTACGCCAATGAGTCCTAAGGAGAATAAATGTGATAATATATCATGTATATCCCATCCCTTGAGTGATTGCGATGTGGATATTAAATTTGATGGACAATTAACAAAGTTGAAACAAATAAGGCCTTTGAAACATAATTGATAGAAAAATTATTAATTTTCTTTTTTTATGTTTTCACGCTTTATCCCGCACATGGCAGGGTAGGCAGAGGAAACTGCAGGAACCATACGAACCTAGTGTTAAGACACTCCGCTGCTTAGTCCCTGCTTTCTCTTTTTTTGTGATATGTTTTATAATTTTTTTGTTAAAAAATATTGTCAGCCTATATTAGTATTTATTTAAGTAAATACAGCAAATATTTTAATATTTTCAAGCAAGATTATTTCACATGATTTTAATCTTTATTTACATACAAATAAAGTATAATTTACATGAATAATGCTTAAACAAAATTGAAAAATTAATCTGTACTTAAAATTTACTAAAATTTTGTATATGTACATATTTTTTATCTGATTCTTTATTCATTCTTTTTTATTATAGATACAATATATATTGAATGAAAATTTATTAAAAAAATATTATTTTTCAAAAATTTCTTAAACATTATTTTAATTTTGAAAAATAATTAATGAGAGAATTAATATATAAGAAATAAGATTATGATATAGATATACATATAATATGATAATATTATGTACAAAAAACACCAAAACGCCTCCACGCCATTTAGTATTAGGCTGTTACTTAAATACATTTAAGTGTAAGTTTAAAATTAAATACAAAATTTAAAGTTAAAGTAAATTTTGAAAAATATATGAAAATTTATATAAAAAAATTATAACAAGAAAGAAATTAAACGCTTCACGCTTTATCCCGCACATGGCAGGGTAGGCATAGGGAACTGCAGGAACCATATGAACCTAGTGTTAAGACACTCCGTTGCTTAGTCCCTGGTTTCTCTGTATTAATATAATATTAAAATGAAAACTTACTCAATTTAACATACTATTTTTTAACATTGAATCTAGAATTTTTGTTCATTAGAAGTAAAATTTTCGAAAACTTTTCAAAATTTACTCAAACTTTTCAATACATTGTGTGTTCTAGAAATCTAGTTGATATTATAGAAATGAAAATCATATATTGTGTGTGTGTTTTTATGATTATAGGAATAGTATATAAAATAAAATATATACATAACTGTACTTATATAAGAAAAAGCGTGGCGTTATGGTACTCCTTTTACCAAGAAATATATTATAAATGGCCATAAAATAAGAAAGAGTGTATACTCTCTCCGTTTATCTAAAGAGTGTTTTAAGAAAAACCCCTAGAGTTTAATAATATATTTAATAAAAAATTATTATAAATAATATGGGGAAACTATTTTTGGGTTATTTAATATAATTTTAATCTAATATTAAAAAACAAAGCAATTTTCATTGACAGTACAATTGCCTATTTTATACATTTAAAACAGATTAATTATTTTTGAAATATTATAAACGTTTACATTTATTAAATTCATATTTTACTATGGGGTAGTGTCCAATGACGTCATTTGTCTGTAGCATTCGTTTCATTCGAAAAGTGACAGTTTTGACATTTTAACCGTCAATGATATCTCTCTTTTTACCGTACATTCTCCTTTGTGTGTTCTCCATTCAACGTGACATTGGCGAAGTGAATTGTGCTCAACTGGCACGCTCGAAACGCCATTAGTAAAGAGAAGAAGAAGAAGAAGAATTGTTTCTTTAAGTGTTTTTTTTTAAATTCATAAATAAAAAAAAACATTACTTTTGTCATTTTAAAAATAACATTTTTTAATACTTTCACATTTTTTTTTTTTAACATTGCGGGATTTGAACTTGCGCATGTTAGAATTAATATAGTGAAAATTAAACACTTTTAAGAAACTTCGACAGGGTTCGAATCCAGAAAAAAAATTTTGTTTTTTTAAATTATTTACTGTTAAAATACAGTTGTCTACTAGCAAGTGTCCCGACACTTCTGCCGCAGTGTCTTGACACAAAATTAATTTTCTTGATTTAAAAATAATAAAAAAAGTATATGAAGTTATAAATAAAGTCAGATTTACAACAGGTCTTAATAGATCTATATATGTATGTAGCTGTTGTAAGAATAAGGTATAGAAACGTGATATTGTGGTAAATAAATGGTTTAAATACAATTTTTAACTTTTTTATATTACCTAAATTTTCCTTTCCTGTAAATTGGCTAAAGAGACCAGTGTTCAAACACTCCATTTTCTTTTTAAATAATAAAAACATAGAAAATTATATCTTCCGTCAAGTTAAATCAAGTTATATGTTACTATATGATCCCATGTGCTATAAATCCTAGGTTTATTTGGCGAGTCTCAGAAGGTACTCTTACCAAGAGAGGTAAGTGCGGTAGGGGGAGACCACAGTGACCGTGAAAAACGTAAGGAACCGGAGAGTTTGTATGAAGAGATTAATGATAGTGGACGAGGCGGGAGAGGTATGCAACCTCTGTTCGCTCAGATTATCCCACTAAAGATAAAGCGTGAAGCTATGTATGTAATAGTTACTAATATGACCTAGTAATGTATAACGATTATTTTATTTTATTCGATATTGGAATAGAAAAAGCCCAGATAGCTCTTTTAAATTTCAAGACACTAATAAATTTTCCCCTGTCTACCCAGCTATATGAGTTGATACAGAGTGTAGGTAGATAGAAAAAATTACGCCTACCTAAGAGCTAGTGTTTACTCGTATAGCCCGAATCCTAAGCCTGGACTTTCCTATGGACTATTTTCCTTCTTCATCCGCGAAATTGGTATTCCACACATATTGATTTTGCTTAATTACGAAAACTGCATAGTATGTTTAGGAAAATATAGATGCAATGATTTAGTTATATTTTATATTATAAAAGACAATTAGGATATGGGGTAGGTTGTAAATTGCATAAAATGAGGTTTTGTTGTAATGTAAAAGGTGACACTAGCTATATTATGTGGGATAAAGCGTGAAGCTAAAAAAAACACGTTATAGTTCACGCTTATCATCAGGTAAATTATCATCATCAGGTAATCTCATCGAAATCTTATATAGCCTATATAATTTCCTGATATAGCAGCTATACAAAAGAGTTTCATTAATATATATTCAGTAGTTCTTGAGATATGCGTGTACATACAGCACATACAGACAGAAAAACATTTAAAAATCATACGCTCACATTCAATTAATGCATCGTCTTGCATTTTTTTTGAAACATTTGCAATTTTTTTAAAGTTACTCAAAAAAAGAAGGTGCAATAAGAAAAAAAATAAATTTGACGCAAAACTCTTTATCTTCATGAATAGCTACACAATTTTATTTCTTGAAGCAAATCGAACACGGTCTCAACGAGTCCGTATTTCATGTTGAAGGTGGTACGCCTCGCGTCCACTGAGCCATAGGACATATTCAATGTGAATAAATCTGGGTAAAACTGAAACAAAATATACAATTAGAGTACAATTATATACAACAAATGGCAGGTACCAGGACTTCATAGCCGACCGGGAGATTGTCACTATAGAGTACAATCCTCCGTTAAGGGGAATCGAACCCGCAACCGACGCTGTACTGCTGAGACAAGACAATATAGGTTTACCTGCAAACCAACTATAGGTTCTATGTCGATTTCTTGAGATAGTTCATTGCATTTCAATATGGTAGCTCTCTGTGGCGTCACGTACAGAAGTTGGAATTTTGCCTAAAATTAATTTATATATATATATATATATATATATATATATATATATATATATATATATATATATATATATATATATATATATATATATATATATATATATATATATATATATATATATATATATATA
Source organism: Dione vanillae (assembly GCA_037178615.1). Taxonomy (NCBI): domain Eukaryota; kingdom Metazoa; phylum Arthropoda; class Insecta; order Lepidoptera; family Nymphalidae; genus Dione; species Dione vanillae. The sequence continues at coordinate 32,143 of JAZFAU010000002.1, read as the reverse complement.
TATATATATATATATATATATATATATATATATATATATATATATATATATATATATATATATATATATATATATATATATATATATATATATATATATATATATATATATATATATATATATATATACATATATATACATATACATATATATATATATATATATATATATATATATATATATATATATATATATATATATATATATATATATATATATATATATATATATATATATATATATATATATATATATATATACTTAAAGTATTTTACAATATAATAGAGATATATCGCTCTTATATTTTCTAAAGAACGCGTAGGCCGTAGGTTCGATTCTCACTTGGTTGATTTCCAATTTGTACGCCTCGAGAAATTCGCTTGTAAGCGGAACACGAAGCGTGATTTATAATAATAATGATGATACAATTTTATTTTCAAAGAGGCTTTTATCTGCGTCTTCACTCATGTTAATAAATGGAAATTAATAACAGTTGTAAATATGCACAACACTCTAAGTACAAGACATAACAATACTTTTTTTATGCCTTCAAATTACTTGAAATGTATACTTAATTGTAAGAATATAAATTCATAGTAAAGTGGGATAGATTTGACTATGCCATCTGGTTTACACATACGGCGTTTAGTTCTGCATCATTTTGTGTTGAATTCCAACAGATTTTGAAAATATAGAAGGTAGTGATAGGTAAGTAGTACTCTCTAGATTAAAGAGCAAAATTAAAACAAATATTAAATGTAAAGTTACTTCTCTTTTTTTATCGACCGCCTCTCGTAATTGCATTATAATGTTTCTACTACCTGCTGTCACGTTCCACCTGGAAAGAGATTTATATATATATATATATATATATATATATATATATATATATATATATATATATATATATATATATATATATATATATATATATATATTTATGTATGTATATATATATATATATATATATATATATATATATATATATATATATATATATATATATATATATATATATATATATATATATATATATATATATATATATATATATATATATATATATATATATATATATATATATATATATATATATATATAATGACGTAGCTAATGATGTAGTTTCATGACCAATGTAGAGTGAACGCAATTGAACGCCTTTGAACGCCTTTGACAGGTCATCCACCAGTTATTCCAGCGTCTGCAGCAACCATATTGTTTATCGTGCAAAAGATTGTATACACTAAAATGTTGTCATATTTGATTTAAAATATTTTTTAAAAATTTTACTAAATGAGGGTAGTACAGCAACCGGTCGAAAGTTGTTGGGATTATCTATACTACCTGAATTAAAAATAGATATTACTATCACACCATAGTCTATACACTTGTTAAATATAGTCGCGAGTTGCGAAGCAATAGTGTCTATTATGTTACTAATTAGTTTAACAGAAATGCCCCATAAACCTAATGTTTTTGACGTGACAACGTCTTAAATTAGGTTGCGGCTCGGAGTCACTTATGAAAAAGGTAACGTAACGATGTGTCCAATGTCACCGAACTATGATCGGTCCGCCGCGCGTATCACTTGACACATGTACAATGTTTTAGTAAACAAAATATATTTTCTATAGTTAAAATTTGTGCAATTTATATTATAATTATTAATCATATCAATAAATATTCTACCGAGAAAAAGACGTTGTCACGTAAAATTTTCGCCCGTAAAACCCACTTTACAGGCAACCATTTTTTTTGATATCAAGGGACTTAAAGGCCTTAATAACCTAAATAATTTTGTTTCAGTGATAATACTATCAAATATTACTTTTTATTTTTATCAAATAACTTATTATGTATATTGTTACTGTCTCTTTAGAAATATAAATAAATCCTAACTACCTGCTCCACTGAAATTGGTAAGCTCTGGACAGAAATGCCATGGCGTGGTAGAGGTGTCTCTCCATCACCCATTCTTTAGGGCACGTCCCCTCTATGTAGTTGTGGCCGTCGAAGTCCGGGAAAAAATCGCAGGCTGCTTCCCGCATTATCTAAATCATTTTTTTTACATACATTTCTACTCTATCAACTCTCTTTTCTTCTCATAGAAGGGTAGGCAGAGGGAGCCGTAGAAAAAAAGGAACCTAGTACAGAGATTTTGATTGACAAATATCAAGACATTGTGTGTCTAGTGGCGAAACTCAACGCCCCGTTTTGTTTTCTTACCAGGGTGAGGAAAACTAATTCATCACACGCGATTCAATACGCAAAAAAAAAGGAAATAAAAAGTTGTAAACAAGTCTCTTCTTTATATTTTATACAAAATATTGTATAGACCACTAAGTTCCACCAAGTGTCATGAACACTGGGTTTCCAGTCTGTACTGATATATGCCGGAAAGGGGTGGAACTTGTTTTTTTTTTTAGCTTCACGCTTTATCCCGCTCATGGCAGGGTAGGCAGAGGAAACTGCAGGAACCATACGAACCTAGTGTTAAGACACTCTGTTACTTAGTCCCTGCTTACTCCGTCCCCGTATTTTATTCCCCTGCTTGTGTTGAGTGGCGGAACTCATCGCCGCACTTACCTTGTTGCCAAAGTGAAGAAAATGGAAATGAAATAGCTCAACTTTCCCGAGTAAGAATTCCGATTTAATCAGACACTACGCCTCTGCGTCACGACAGTGTTTTATTATTATATGTACATATAATAACTTACTTGTATCATTTTTTTTACACTGTAGGGCTTATTAAAATGTTCCTTCAGCGCGGAAGTAGTCGCGTTGGCTATCCATTTCAGTTTGACGATGTTCCCGATACAAAGCCAAGTGACACTCACACAGACGCCTGTGACTGATACAAGCACTCCTTTGCTGTAGAAGATAAATATAACAGTAAGTTTAGTGGTCAGAACGCTTGGATGATTTCATTAAGCATTGATTCAAATCATACTGTGTCAATTATTTTTTAAGTAAAAGTCATGTTATTTAATCAACGTCAAGTAAATTTCAGCTAAATATTATTTTAACTTTTCTTTATTCTACATTTGATATGGAAAAGTATAACATATTTATTTGAGAGAGGAGGGTAGTTAAAAATAAATAAGTGTTGAAACACTCTGCTCTTAGCTTTCCATTGCACTTAACATCGTGCCTAAAATGTACAAATATCTTTTTTTTTTGGGAAGGACAAGGCAAACGAGCGGTCGGGTCACCTGATGGTAAGTGATCACCGACGCCCACGGCCCTGTGTAACAGCAGAGGTGTTACAAGAGTGTTGCCGGTCTTTAAGATGGAGGTAGACGTCAGCAAATCAGAAATATTATGTAAGTTCTCCATTCAATTGGATTCTATAATTTCTATTGACATAATAAATGCAATTATCAATACATCAATATATATATATATATATATATATATATATATATATATATATATATATATATATATATATATATATATATATATATATATATATATATATATATATATATATATATATATATATATATATATATATATATATATATATATATATATATATATATATATATATATATATATATATATATATATATATATATATATATATATATATATATATATATATATATATATATATATATATATATATATATATATATATATATATATATATATATATATATATATATATATATATATATATACATATATATTATATACACATATATATTTTATATTATTAAATAAAAAAAAATACAAATAGCTATTAAAAATATGTTTCTATTACCCGTTTGGATCTGGCTTGAGATCCCAACCTTGGTATGGCAAATTACCGTAGCGTAGCGCCGCTATACCGATTGGCCCTTTAAAATATGATAACAGTGCATTTACTTACTTACAGTTACAAATATACTTATTGATATACAATTGATTAATTTGTTGAATTGTAATTATATATAGATTACTAAAACATTAAGGGTCGATCCACACTATAGTGTCGATCTCACTTCATTCTCGATCCAATCTTGGCCTGGTAATTTTTTTTTGTATTCACATTGTACAATCCGTCTCTAGTCACGATTCAGTTTCCAAGCATCAGCAGTAGTCAGTCGTGTATATTTCGCTGGGTAGGTCGATTAAATAAAGTTAATGTATAAATTATTTAATTGCTTATTGCAATATTTGCGGGGACGGAGAAAGCAGGGACTAAGCAACGGAGTGTCTTAACACTAGGTTCCAATAATTCCTGCAGTTCCCTCTGCCTACCCTACCATGTGCGGGATAAAGCGTGAAGCTAAAAAAAATATAATTGTGGTCGATATGTCGGTATTAGCTAGCTATTATAGCTTTTGTTCTTGATGATGATAATAATATGAATACGAGAAGAGTGCGTGAAGCAAGAAGGAGAATGTGGATACATCCAAGTTTATTAGACAGGAAAATGGAAGGCTCCTAACTAATTTAAACGATCTACTCGTCTTTCTGACCGTGAACTGACTGAGCCGAGAATAAAAGAGCATTCACACTATCGGGACATGTCCTTTGATCTCGATCAGTCAAATATTCTTTGAGACGTATCGTTGCTGGAGTGTGATTGGACCGGACCTTGACTGATACGGATAGTATGGATACACTCATTGTTTTTTGTTTAATATTTATTTTTTACCAGACTAAGATCGATCGATCGATCGAAGAGATCGACACTATAGTGCGGATCGACCCTAAGACGACTGAACCAAACTATGATTTCTCTAATGGTATTGTCAAATGCAACATTTGTTATAACAATATCTTGTGGTAAGATCTTGATGAAATATTACCATTACTTAATCCTGATTTTAAAGACTAAAAGCGGCGTTGAGGCCCGCCACTAACAATTGTTAACTTTCCACCTTTCGAGAAAAAGAGAGACAGAGCAAAAAAAAATAAAATCAATCTATTCTCCTTTCATAGAAATCAATATAATAATAATAATAATAATATCCCGCATATAGCAGGGTAACCGCAAGAATCGTAGGAACCTAGTATTATGACACCCCGTTTCTCGCAGCGTTGGGTGTTGAGTGGCGGAACTCAACGCCGCGCTTTTGCCTCGTTGCAAGAGCGAAAAAAATGGGAGTAGAAAATTCCATTTCCTCGAATGAGAATCGAACTCACAAACTCTCGCTTTCCCCAATATTCCCAATATTTTTCAACAATAATATTTAACTTAAAAATATGCTCACATAGCACACCAGTCCTGAATTGAATTGTCAACTTGTCTTCATTGAACTTGTAGTCGTTCACGTAGTTGCTGGTCCATAGCCTTCGATTTTCCTGCCACTGACATATAACTGGAGGCTCCGTCCACATCACGTCTTGTGGGAGACTTTAATATTAAACATGTCATATCAAATAACGCATACTTCGAGAGGTGAGTATATGATCAACAATTTTACTTTTGGTACCATTTTAAATATCTTGAAATGGCAGATTTATAAAAATTATAGTTAATATTCGAATTTAAACAGTTCAGTTAAGGACCATTCATAAAAATGTTAAGCTATTAAAACGAAGTGCAAGTGTGTGGATAACCAAGTATTAAAAGCTGAAAGTTGAAAATAAATAAAAAAAACTGTACTCTTCCAGTGGCACAGCATCTGAACGAGACGCGACGGTTGGGGTTCGAACCACCCTGAGGAATTAAGTAATTTTATTTATTCGCTATGGTAACGAGGTAAAGCGTGGCGTCGAATTTCACCCCGTAAAACCTAAATATTCCATATATCTAAGCACTAAACTCCTTCTGGAAACTCCTTCTGGGATGGATGTATAAGATACGTATGATATGGAGGTTGCAGATGCGTGTAGCTTAATATTTAAAAGTAGACTTAAATAACAAACTTGTATATCTTTCTGGGTAAAGAAATTTTCAGCGATTTTTATACATATATACATTACGGGGTAGTTAGTGAGAACGGAGCGCTAAATGCTACGGGGCGTTATCAACTTATTTTAAAATTGAATGTTCCCATCTTGTCTTAGTGTTAAAACAAGATGGTAACATCTTCTCGACGTGACATGGCAACTTCTTGACGTCCTCGTATCATAAAACAACATATAATGATATTTTTAAGGGTATAATCATACAAACTTACTCAATACACACCAAAGCCAGTTTTTCATACTGAGCCTCCACTTTTTTCAGTTCCGCTTCTATCTCTTCGGGAGTTCTTGTTACACCAGGGGGAGGAGGTGAGGGTGCTCTATACTGAACTTGGTACTTCATCGGTCGAATCTGCTTTGGTATCTGTACTAAAATACGAATATAGGGTTAGAAAAATAAAAAATCCTATTCAAAGAAAACATAACAAATTTTAAACGTGCGTCTTAGAATCTATCCAACTACACCTTAACAAAGTATAGTAAAGTGATCAAATACCACTAAAATTTCAATATAGATCAGTGTGTCTGCCACAATATGGCTGACGCGAGGATTGTAGGTTTGATTTCCATCCGAGAAAACTGAATTATTCAATTTCGCCGCTTTAGTACCCTTAGTTGCGTTAGTTTTTGTGATTCAACACGCAATATATCAAAGTTGAGCGTTGTGTGGAGTGTCATAACACTAGGTTCTTTCTGTCTACCCTGTGGTCCTAGAATTTATTTAATATTATGATATTTATTTAAGAAGTTAGTGTCAAGGGATTAGATTTTGTCCTTTAATTTGTTTACTTATCTATCATGTGTCATTCTACGAGACCAACGTAGACGACACGCGTTAGTCTCGTAGAATTACTTGAAAACATTAATTTAGAAGATACTTAAAATACCTTACTGTCTGTGGAAATTAGGATATTTTTTTAGCTTCACGCTTTATCCCGCACATGGCAAGGTAGACAGAGGGAACTGCAGGAACTATTGGTGTTAAGACACTCAGTTGCTTAGTCACTGCTTTCTCTGTCCCCGCTTTCCGTCTTTTTCGAGGCATTGCGTGTTGAGTGGCGGAACTCAAAGCCGCGCTTTGCCTAGTTGCCAGAGCGAAGAAAATGTAAATAGAAAAATCCATCTTCCCCGATTGGGAATCGAACCCAGAAGCCGTCGCGTTACAGGCAGACGTTACGCCTCTGCGCCACGACAGTCCTCCTATTAAGATATACGCATTTTTTATAATTCGAAAATTGTGGCAGAAAATAATGGCACATTGTTTTTTAGACTTTAGACACTCTCTTGAGGCTACTGAACAATAATATTACGTTGTATCCAGTATAAACCAAGGTAAGCAAAAAGAAATTTAGAACATGGGTGTCCTATTAGTTAATCCTAGGTTCCCTGTTATCTAACCGGTTAGACGGAACCTAGGGTTTAGACACTTGGTCACCTATTTTCACTCGCAGAACGTAAAAACAATAATTTACGTTACCAACACTCAAACGTTCACCAAATTTAACACTTCCGACCAAAGTTTAGGCTTAAAGAAGTCTTTAAAATGTAACAACCCTCACTTCTGCTGTCAGAGCTCCTCCCCCTACCTGTTAGATGAAACCTAGTGTTAAGACACTCTGTTCCTCGCACACCGCTATTTGAGACATTGTGTGTTGAGTGACGGAACCCAACGCCGCGCTTTACTTAGTTGCTGGAGCGAAGAAAATGAAAATGAAAAAGTCCATCTTATGAGAGGAAGTCTTTTTCCACCTAAACTGTCATCAACTCTCCACCCAATTGTGGAACTCAACGCCGCCTTTTTTGAATAATATAAAATTATACATAATTCATAATATTTATTTATGATTCAATATTTAAATAATATTCGTCACAGATATATTGATACAAGTGATAAGATACGACTTATCTATAGACAGATTACAGCAAATTGGTCGTTTGTCCTGAACACTTTGCTTGTGCGAAAGTGTATTCTTCGCGAATCGATAAACAAAAATATGCAAAAATTTATGTGTAATTTTGTATATTTGTGTATGTTTATTTAGAGCGTTGTGTGTGGACGTGTGAAAATGTGTTTCGTGTTTGATTGAAGTTGATCATTTATTAAATGGATGCTCTAAAATGAATTTTAGCTCTGTGTAAGTAATTACTTTTGTGGTATTATGCTTTTCGTAAGAAAAATAAAGAGAAAATATGTCATTTCCTAGTATATGACTAATATTTTCACTAAGCGGTTGTATAGACAGGTTCCCCGGTCACATTACTTGTAATGTTACCTCATGGATTAAGACACTGTATTCACCGGTTTCTACGTTTAACTCAAAGTCAGGAAAGTCAATTATCGTATGACGTTCTCACGTCATCACAACAGTGACAGAAAATATAAATAAATTTTATAAGATAATCTTTGCCTCGCATGTAGATATATTCGTAACAAATATTAGAGAAACAATTTTAATGTAGTCAATGTAGTCAAAGTTGAGGACCGTCGTGGCGCAGAGTCGCAACGTGTGCCTATAACGCGACAGTTTCTGGGTTCGAACCCCAGTCGGAGAAGATGAATTTTTCTATTTCCATTTTCTTCGCTCTTGCAAACTAGGCAAAGCGCGGAGTTGAGTTCCGCCACTCAACACCCAATGCCTCGAAAAAGCCGGAAAGCGGGGACGGAGAAAGCAGGCACTAAGCAACGGAGTGTCTTAACACTAGGTTCCTATGGTTCCTGCAGTTCCCTCTGCCTACCCTGCCATGTGCGGGATAAAGCGTGAAGCTTAAAAAAAAATATATAGTCAATCATGCCGTTCTCTGTCAAACCTGCTGCACGGGTAAAGGCCTGATGCTGAAACAAGAAAATCTCCCAGGATGAATTAAACTTTCACCAATTATTGCGTTTAAAACTCTACTTTAAATCTGAAGGATATTCGGAATTACCTGCAAATATCTAGAAATTCGAGTCTTTGGTAACCTATAATTGGTCAAAAATGTAAAACTTTTCAGAAAAAACCTAAAAGTAGATCCCTTTTATTTAGATTCCAATGTATTTTGAGTTCAAAAATTATGTCTTCAATCAAAATAATTGTTACCCAAATGAACCATACACGTCTATGACACAATACGCATTCCGTTAACTAAATCATTCTAAGACATATCTTTTAATTTGTTAACTTAATTCCTGAAACATAAAATTAACAGATTATCCGGTTCCCTCTGCCTATCCTACTATAAGTGGGTTAAAGCGTGAAGCTAACAAAAATGCTTAATTCCTTAACCTTAGAAATTTGACACCCGGAATATGGCGAATGTCGTCAATAAAATTCAGTTATTAAGGCCAGGCAAGATCATTTTAATAGAGCTGTTGCTTATAGTGCCTTTGATTGAACTGTTATAGAAGCTTTTGTAATAATGCAGGGTAATTAAATTACTAATTAAGTTATAATAAATTACTATAATAAATTACTATTGAGTTAAATAAATTACTAATTTTAGTCAACGGTACTTTCAAATTGGTAATTCAAAACATTTTCGTTTTGTTATTTGCATTTTAACATCGTTTATGTTAATGCCATGGGTTGTGATGGTTCAAAGGAAAGCTCTGTAGAAACTTTTAAACAACACCTAAAAATTACCCGTACTCAGAAAAATTTTAAAATTTTTAGCGGTTATTTTTATTAAATTTTCTATATTATCGACTTGAATTTTCAAAGATTTGCGGAAAAATCCTATTTAATACTAGATCAATTACTATAACTATATCTATATTTAAATATTTCCATTAAAATGGGGATATTTTGTTAATATTTTTTTAATTATAATTAAAAAAAGTGTCTAAGTAAACTATAACTTAAGTTACCTCAGTATGAGTCCGCCTAAGGTTTTATAGGACTAAATAAATTTGCAAGGACATTTATTATTATAGTAATTTAAGCAATTACTTAAAGCTACTATCTTATAATGTGGTGATTAGAGTTCAATTTTAAATTTTACTATAAATTCTATAAAGATAGATTTAGATTAGGTAAGATTATTCCATAAGTTATTATTAATGTTATTCTTCGTATTAAGCATAGTTTTAATTTCAAAGAAAAAGATAAGCGTTCATTTATTTGCGTTTCGTTATTTATTTGGAATTAAAATTTTTAGCATTTCTTTGATATCTACAATGTATTGAAACGGTAAATTCACCCACTTTCAAATGATTTTTAAATGAAATATTTATTATAAGACCTAAGAAGTAGGGTGCAAGTACTAAGGAGTAGGGTATATAAGGGATCTCGAAGTCTATAACACCGATGCAGAGTAATGAAAGGCCAGCTATAATTTTGTAAGGCCAGCTTTATTAGCTGACTCCTTAAAAGTTATTCAATATTGACAATGTAAATTACTACTAAAATAAATTATAAATTTGAAATTTTCAACGCAGAAATCTTATCAGCTATATAAGATACGGAAATGGCCCCTGTATAGCAAAAGTTGGAGAATATTATTCAATGTAAATTAAATATCAAACAACCGGAACATAAAGATATTCTTAAGTGAACAGTTTAATTCTGGAGATAGAGAAAGATCAAGAAAGTAAGATAAAGAGAGAGAAAGAGAGAGAAAAAGAGATGAAGAGAGCTTAGTTGCTCAATTTCCAATTATAAACACTTACCGACACACTTGTTATTCGGAGCAGAATATCACAATAATAATTTAGTCTTTGAATCAAATTTATATTTATTTTTATAGATTAAGCTGAGTTACAAATTTTTAAAATAAATATAAATAAAGCTTTATTCGTTATAATTAATCCGATTAACTATCATAATTGTGATTTTATTTATTTTGATAAGAATATGTGACTTAAATCTATATTTGTAATGGCATTATTATTTTGTTTTATATCGCTCAAAACAATTTTTTTTGGCGTCAACCTAATAATGGACTTTTTGCGTTATATAAGATCATTTAAAGACTGCAATACTCTTCCTAGTCTACTAGATTTGGGAAATTTTTGAACAAAAGAAGATAAGAAGAAGCAACCACATAGCATGCTATAGATTCGTTATGCAGTTAAAGTTGGAGCAGCTCTTGCCTAGGATATGCAACTGGATTATAGGTCTGCCTAAATATATCATTTGAAAATAAATCTTTAGTAAAATATTAATGTAACCATGACATGCCACAAAATACCATGACAGGCTCTAAGTGCAATTTATAAAATTATCTCCAATTTTATCTAATTCATACAATATTCTAAAGTCATCAACGATGTTAGGCTTTATCAGTGTTCTGATATACTATCGTGAAATACCTAATAAATGATAATAATTAACTTTTCACACAAATATATTACTAGCTTTTATCTGCTGGTTCCAAGGGATCTAGAAGTAACTAAAAAATCCACATGGTCAAATAGTAATAACTATGAGTTGTGTGGTACATGAACCATTCTAAATATTTAAAAGTTTCGGAGGAGAATGAGAACTGTGAGGTTTTAGTGGGTAGCTGGCATATAACGCAAGTCGCTAACTCGGGCGGATAACAAGCTTTACTTAATTTTCCCATATGGTGGATAAAGTAAGGGGTTGTCCATTAATCACGTGATCTTTTTTTAGCATTTTTTAACCCCCCCTCCCCCATTGGTGATACGTAGTGAGGTTTAAGACCACCACCCCTCCCCCTTCTCAACATCACGTGTATTTTTAGTACCTACAACGAATCTTAAAATTTTCTGAATATTATCTTAATTTAAATACAGGTATAAACTATAATCTTATTTTATTCTGAAATTAAGGACCATAATAAAAATGTCTACACCAGGTTGCTTAATATATTTTGTTTAAAAATCGCGCGTTAGACGAAAAAATAAATACACGAGATATCTTACTACACCCCCCTCCCCCTTGTGATATTTTCGTGATTTTTATTAAACCCCTCCCCCCCCTTTTAAGCCTCACGTGATTAATGGACAACCCCTAAGAACAAATTTTAAACCATGTCTCGTAAGATTGTGGAAAAGTGTCCAGTTTCTTCTGCTTACCCTGTTTTAAGGGAAAAAGATTTTTACGGATTTACAAGCTTGTCATTTTACCAGCATTTGTGGACCAACGTCATTGACTAAATTATATTATATACAACTACTTACTTACTATATATATATATATATATATATATATATATATATATATATATATATATATATATATATATATATATATATATATATATATATATATATATATATATATATATATATATATATATATATATATATATATATATATATATATATATATATATATATATATATATATATACATATATATATATATATATATATATATATATATATATATATATATATATATATATATATATATATATATATATATATATATATATATATATATATATATATATATATATATATATATATATTTTTTTTTTTTTTATATAATATAGGTGGCAAACGAGCTGACAGATCACCTGATGGTAAGTGAATACTGCCGCCCATGGACATTTGCAACACCAGATGAGCTACAAAATGCGTTGCCGGCCTTGTAAATGGGAATACGCTCTTTTTTTGAAGGTCTGCAGGTCGTATCTGTCCGGAAATACCGCATGCGGCAACTCATTCCACAATTTTGTGGTGCGGGGCAGAAAATTTCTGCTAAATCGTACAGTTGTACTCTGCCAACTGTCAAGGTGGTGGGGGTGGTGGAGTTGTCGCATAGATTGATAACGGAAAGAGGCGGCAGGGATCAGTCCGAACAGTTCTTCAGAGCACTCCCCATGATATATGCGGTAGAGAATGCATAGCGAGGCTACATCTCTACGTAGTGCCAAGGAGTCGAGCCGATCAGAAATCTTTTCGCAATCGACAATTCGAGTCGCTCTCCTTTGAATGCGGTCTAGAGGGAGAAGCTGGTACTGGGGAGCCCCTGCCCAAAGATGTGAACAGTATTCCATGTGAGGCCGAACCTGAGCCTTGTAAAGTTGCAGGCGGTGAGCCGGCGTGAAATACTGTTTCGATCTATTGAGCACCCCGAGCTTCTTCGAGGCTAATTTAGCCTTACCCTCCAGATGATCACAAAACTGGACTTCGCTCGATATGTCGACGCCAAGAATTCCGATATTGGCTGAGGCAGTTAGAGGAGTGCTTTCGAAACGGAGCGATACGACAAATGGCAGCTTTTTAGCGGTGAACGCGCTAACTTGTGTCTTCTTGGGGTTAAATTGGATCAGGTTTAGTTTACCCCAGTCTGATATTTCCTGAAACGAAGTTTCAATTACAGACACAAGTTTGGTTCGGCTTTCAATGACGTTTTCCCGAGAAATGTTGGCGCGGCCGGTGTATAAAGCATCACCTGTGCTGTCATCCGCATAACAATGAATGCCACTCATTTGCAGCATATCATTAATGTGCAAGAGGAACAGCGTGGGTGATAGCACACAGCCTTGCGGGACACCAGCATTAACGGACATGAGATCGGAGCATTCGCCGTCGACTACGACCTTTATGCTTCTGTCAGTTAGGAAACTGGTGACCCATTCACATAATTTCTCAGGAAGCCCATAGAAAGGTAGCTTTGAAAGTAGTGCTTTATGCCAAACCCGATCGAAGGCCTTCGCTATATCCAGACTAAAAGCCACAGCCTCGCCCTTACTCTCGATGGCTTGTGCCCAACGATGTGTCAGGTATACTAGGAGATCACCAGCCGAGCGACCCTGACGGAAGCTGTACTGATGGTCGCTAAGCAGCTGGTGATCCTCAAGGTACCGTAGGAGCTGGTTGTTAATAATGGATTCCATTATTTTCGAGAGCAATGAGGTTATGGCTATTGGCCTGTAATTGGTCGGATCTGAGCGGTCACCTTTTTTAGGGATCGGGTGCACTAAAGCTGTCTTCCATGAAGACGGGACTACGCCAGAGGAATAGGAAAGCCGAAAAAGTCGCGTTATTGCCGGTGCCAACTCCGGAGCACATGTCTTTAGAACAATGGGAGAGATTCCATCGGGCCCGCTCGATTTGTGGACATCCAGGGATAGCATTGCTGACCGCACTGCTTTTTGGTGGAATCGGATGTCCGGCATAACAAAGTTGCACCGTGGTATTATCGGCGGGTCTTGGCCCTTGTCATCCAGGAATGAGTTGGACGCAAAGAATTTGCCCAGGAGGTCGGCTTTCTCCTTTGCGTCGTGGACCAATGAATCATCTCCCTTGAGCAAAGGTGGTAGAGATGGCGTACAGAAATTTCCCTGGACGGCTTTAGCGAGGGACCAAAATGCACGAGTTCCAGACGGAAGACGCTCTAGTCGCTCGCCAATCCTGGAGGTGTACAAGAACTTCGCCCTAGCAATGTCTCTTTTGAAGGATCGGGTGGAGTGGTTAAACTTCTTTTTTAAGTCACTGGTATTCACATCCTTCGTCGTTGCAGCAGCCGCCCAGGCCTGGTAAGCCTCCCACTTATTGCGAGATGCAATTTTGCAGGATCGGCTAAACCAAGGTTGGCGCTTGGCACCAATAGGGACCACAGAGTTCGGAATGAAAAGTTCCATACCCTCTAGCACCACAGCCGCGATAGCACCAGCAACGGCATTGGGGTCAACCAGTGCAAAGCAAACCTGACTCCATGGGAAGGACGCAAAGAAGGATCGTAACCCATCCCAGTCTGCTGACTTGTAGTGCCACACTCGACGTCTTCGTGGAAAGCGTGGTTGCGGTAAGAGGGAGAGTGGCACCACACTCCGTATAAGGCAATGGTCAGAGGAGCCTAGAGGAGCACCGACAGACACGGTGTAGTCTTCGGGGTGGGAAGTCAGCAGAAGATCCAACAGTGAAGGTTCCTGGTTTTCCACATCTGGGATTCGCGTGGGCGTTGTAACCAGCTGCGTAAAACCATAGGCCAGGGCGAAGTCATGAACAGATCTTCCAGCGTGATCGGTCTTGCGTGAACTAAGCCATTCGGCGTGGTAGGCGTTAAAATCGCCGAGTATCACGATCTCTGCGGAAGGGGTCTGCTGTTGCACTAAATCTGTAGCCATTTGGACGTGCTCAAGGAGTCGTTCGGTTTCGGCATCACCGCTATGGGACCTGTAGAGGCAAGCGTAGATGCGGGGGTGGTCGTCGCTATCTACACGTAGCCACAAGATGGAGAGGTCCCTACCTTCAAGATTCCTGAGGCGGCGTGAGCTAACATCGTCTCTAACGTACACGCACACACCTGCTTTTGGTACGAAGGAATGTTACAAACTGTATCCAGGGTAATGCAAGTAAGAGGTGTCCGCCGGAGACGATATTTGCGTCTCAGTCAAAAAGAGCAGAGCCGGCTTTACTGTCTCGAGGTGGTAGTGGACAGCATTGATGTTAGAATGTAAGCCCCTGATGTTGCAAAACTCCACAACTAGTGTGGCAGGGGACGCCGTGTAAAGTCCGCTCTTGCCCCGGGAATTATTTAACGCGGTTTTGCCCCCCCCAGAATTCGTGGGGCGGCCTGGACACCCACGCTCGGCTGAGTTGAGTCCTGAGCCTGGATGTCCAGAGAGGGATTCTCCAACGCTAGCGCAGTTGGGCTACCCTCCTGGGGTAGATGATTTTTAAACTGCGCCATCATAAGGGAGGGGAGTTGGGGGGAATTGGGCCTCCGGTACCCTCACTCACGCGACGAAACACGACGCAAGCGTCATTTTACGCCGGTTTTCTGTGAGGCCGTGGTATCACTCCGGTCGAGCCGGCCCATTCGTGCAAATGCAAGGCTCTCCCACGGAAATATATATATATATATATATATATATATATATATATATATATATATATATATATATATATATATATATATATATATATATATATATATATATATATATATATATATATATATATATATATATATATATATATATATATATATATATATATATATATATATATATATATATATATATATATATATATATATATATATATATATATATATATATATATATATATATATATATATATATATATATATATATATATATATTTATATGTATATGTATATATATATATATATATATATATATATATATATATATATATATATATATATATATATATATATATATTTATATGTATATATATATATATATATATATATATATATATATATATATATATATATATATATATATATATATATATATATATATATATATATATATATATATATATATATATATATATAGTGCTTTGTGTTAATACTTAATAGACACGTAGAATTTGTATCGAATTTGGCTACCACGCCCTAAAAAAACAAATTTCAATGTACCAGGGAGTGATAAAAAATATATATACATTATTATAAGTATATTTATATTATATTTCTAGGTTCTGCTTGTCCATTCTTTACGTATCAGTAGCAGAGGGCAAGGGATATCCAGGAAATGGAGTAAACGGCGGAGAAAATGGTCATTCAAATTCTTCTATTCATAATGATGAAGATGGCGACAAGTTTAAAAAGTGTCTGACAGGCTACATGACTGATTTACAAAATTGGGTCGATGAAAATGGGAGACTTCTTAGTACTCCTGGTAAGACACTTGTTTTATCTTATTTCATTTTACAGATATATGTATATAAGCAAGAACGGAGAAAGCAGCACTAAGCAACGGTGTGTCTTAACACTAGTTTCCAATGGTTCCCGTACTTTCCACTGCCTACCCTGCCATGTGCGGGATAAAGCGTGAAGACAAAAAAAATATTAACATTTAATTGTTGACTTTTCTTCTATTTATAGCTAGTTTATAAATGATGGCGAGTCATGAAATAAAATATACGCATTAAGTTCACTGTTTTAACCATCAAGACATTGTTACCTCTGTTTATTAATATTTGGACGCATATCTTGCCTTTTCAGAAATCAACTCATCAAGTATAGATGTATCTTTCAGAAACAATGTTGCGAGGGAGGTTCAGCGGTCAGTTAGCAAATTTAGAGGTTCTAGAGAGCGAACAATCAAATACCTGGGCATGGCTAATTGCAGACTTATTAGAATACCTTCGGTTAGTAGATCAGAAAAGCTAACATACACACCATTTCAATACATTTGGAGACACCAAAGCCGTCGTGTTACAAGGCAAAGTGTTATAATTCATAACTGCTGCGTTTACAGTTAGACGCTGTCCTGCATAACACGAGTTTAATTATAAATTTTAGATTTTATATATACATATAGTTTTGAACTACAGCCATAGCAAACTTTAAATATAAAACTTAAGTTTAACTAAAAAAACCTTAGGTATAAAAAAGCAGTGGAGGACTGGTACAATATTGTTCAATTAACAATTCATAATAATAGCATTAATAAATTACCTTTACATGTAAAATGATTCAATGTCACTATCAATCTATTTTTTTATTAAATTTGAACCAAGAATTAACGCTACACTTCCAGGTGTTTAACTTATCAGTGAAATCCGGTAGAACATTGGCAGAGACCTTAGAATATGCCACATTCTATGGCAACAACTTTGGTATGATCTACACGGATGCAAAATTGTATGATGTCAATCTGAATGCTAGTGATGTAAACGAAATCGATGTAAATGATCAATATTTAAGAAAACGTAAGTATATTTTTGCTTTTCTGTATTTTCAACACAGACTATTTTTATTCTAGGTTTTTTGTTGATTTGATTTTACTGAGATAATTGGTAACATCTTATCATATATTTTCTCTTATGGAGGACCATAAGATAAAGCAGTCTCATCCAGTATATTCCTTTTGTTATTAGTGTTTTTGGCAAGGTCTTAAGAAGTGACTTAATCACATCTTTCTCGCATTTTTATGTACGGAAATTTCATTTGTCCAATTTTCTTGTTGGGATCAGATTATTTATTAATGCTTTAAATACGTCAGTAAGCAGAAGTAGGAGTTAAAGCGCTGTATAATGCATGGCTGGTAGTGATAATGATAGTGGGAGGGCGTTCCTCTTTAAATCTAAAGGGATACATAATTCCCCTGTTAAATAGCCCCTGTTCGTTTTTTTTTAATCATTGTGAACATATGTATCTTCCTTGTAAATCCGAATGAAGCATTTTATTAATGTATACAAGTAGACCTTTTCTTTTGATCAAATTCAAATTCAATTAATTTTATTTAAAATAAGAATACATGATTCATTTTTTGAACGTCAAAACGTCAAAACATAACCACCGGTTTGCTAAAGTTAATGCCTCAGACCTGAGAAGAACCGGCGCAAGAAACTCAGCGAGACATTTTTTCTTAAATGGTCCATAATTTTACATTGATTCATTTTGATAATGACACGTATGAAGCAGACTGGAGCGAGCATCTCATTCCCAAGGTGTGTTGTCATTTAAAAAATCATTAATCAGGTAATAACCTTTAACACACAAACGTCTTTTCACAATTCTTTTAAATTGTGATATAGACCATTGTTGGACGTTTTCTGGGATCCTATTGTAAAAGAGTACACATCGCTCCATGAAAGAATTGCGGACTCGTTGCAATCTAGTTATAGACGCTGTAAGTTTAAGCCTATTTCTAGTATACATATTATATGTACCACCGATTTTGGCAAAATCATTAATATTCTTTTTAATATAACATTTACAAAGATATATTGAGATGCAACGGTCAATATATTTATTTCTTTAACTTTTTGCTTTAAATAATCTTTAGGTCCTAGATCATAGATTGCATGAAATGCTTCCACAACAAAAGTTAATGTAACACCGGCTGCATTACCCCATAGTATTATGCCGTAAGACACTATGTAAATAGCTAAAGTAAACGAGACGAGCCGTTTCCACGTCAGTTAAGGATCTAATTTTCTTAACTGCAAATTAGATCCTTAACTGGTCCTATTCCTATTCTATGAAATTCAATTGAAGTCTTATTTGAACTCTAGGGCATATCTGCTTTCTTCCAGTAACTACACAAGTCCCGGATAATCTGATATTTTATTATTTACCTCCTTTTTAATAAGTTTCTTCATTCTAAGGAAAGCTTTCTTCTTCTTATTTTTGTTAATAAATGTTAATTTGATGCAAAAAATAAGAGTCCTTTTCATAAGGTCATGCCCCAAATATTCGTTAGGGCGTTGAATCACTAAAAGGTACTTCAAAAAAACTTCGTCATATTTTTAAAATATTCCAGATTGCTTGTGAAAGAGTTTGTTTGCGTAAAAATGTTTTTAAATTCTCATTATAATGAGCGTATATATAAATATTTTAGCATCACGCAGGGTAGAGAGTATAAGCCAGGTATTATAAAACATTTTGTTTGCCAGAACTGAGAAAGAAAAATAAATGATTCCCTCGAGTTAGTCATATATATTTCGTATTCACAGGCATTGTTATATTAGGTATATCTTATCTTATCTTTTGGTATTAATTGAACATTTTATGATGTCAGTGTCATACGACACAATTATTTTATTTTTATTATTTAAGACTATTATTTAGCAACAGAATCTCATAACTTTATGACTTATACTATATACTTATTTATAAAGTTATGAGATTCTAATTTTGTATGGTTCAATGATCAGAGTTTTGAACTGTTTGTGCGACAAAAGACATGTTCGACTTTGATTAAATAAATTACATTAAATAATTAAAAAAATAATATTTTAATTTCAGAATTAACCATGTGGTCAGTTGGTTTCCACGGTTTCATATTTCAAAACTTAAAAGAACTGGATCTGCGATCATGTTCCATACAAGCATTGGGAAATCATTCCTTTGTAGGAATGCCTGCACTAAAGAATCTTTATCTGGGAGAAAACAGTATCCACTATATAGAGGCAAATACCTTCAATTCTTTGACAACATTAAAACATTTGGACTTGAGCAGAAATCGAGTTAACGACGACTTTAACTTACCTAGAGATATACATAGTGAGAAACCAGATCTATTTAATGATATTAATTTAGAATCTTTAGATTTATCATTCACTCATCTGGGCCAGAGAAACATTAAAGTTGTAAAAAGTGCTGATCACAGTCTTGTAAGAATGTCCCTGTGCTATACAGGCTTGACGACAATACTGGAAAAATTTGATTTCAAGAAAATGAAATATCTGGATGTATCTGGTAGTTTAGATATATTACACTCATCCAACTTTATCGGAAGCTTGAAGGATACTTTGCAAGTATTATATGCTCGGGATGTGAATATGAATAGTATGGATATTTTGTACGGTTTCTCGAAACTAGAGATACTTCAGTTGAGTGGCAATGAAATAATGTCAATTTCAAATAGGGTCGCCACTTCTTTGACCAATTTGCAAATACTAGACTTAGATGACAACAGAATGTCAACGTGGTTCAACAATGTTTTTTCAACAATGAAAAATTTGAAGTTGTTGTCAATGAGAAACAATAATATAAACATCATAACTAAAGATATGTATCATGATATCCAGAATTTAAATTACATCGGCTTGTCTGGAAACTTTTTTGTATGTAATTGTTTCGTCAGAGAGGTGTTCGAAGTTGGCCTGCTTAACGAAATGAGGTATAAACAGCCTTACATCTCAAGCATAAGCAAAGACACTGATAACCAAACATATTTTCACACCGGATTTTTGGATTTCAACGCTATTATCACCAAAAGGAGTAACATAACACGTTTCTGTGATGACAATAGTAATTGCAAAATATTCACAGCGTCGAAACCCTCTGGTAATTATCGTTTTTTGGATTACGATGAAAATATGAACAAGTATCAGTGTATGTTAGTAAATAATGGCAAAACGTCAGAAGTTATGAAGTTGGACAACTGTTCGAGAAACGTTAATTTGTCAGACAAAATAAAGGGAGGCTGGAATAGATTACTTCTATTATCATCACTGGTGATTGTACTGCCATTGTTATATCTGGCTTATACATTTAGGAAAAACTTTAGATATTTCTTAATTACAATAAAGAATTCAGCGACGTTGAGCTTAATTAGCAAGCATAATGTACCTACTGGTAAGATTTTTTTGTTTATTATATATATTTTTTTAGCCTCACGCTTTATCCTGTACATGGCAGGGTAGGCAGAGGGAATTGCAGGAACCATATGAACCTAGTCTTAAGACACTCCGTTGCTTAGTCCCTGCTGCATTCGTTCGTCGAATAAATCTATTTTGGCATATCTTCTACCTGTAAACGCGACGGTTTCTGGGTTCGATTCCCACTCGAGGAAGATGGATTTTTCTATTTACATTTTCTTCGCTCTGGCAACTAGGCAAAGCGCGGCGTTGTGTTCCATCACTCAACACGCAATGCCTCGAAAAAGGTGGAAAGCGGGGACGGAGAAAGCAAGGACTAGGCAACGGAGTGTCTTAACACTAGGTTCGTATGGTCCCTGCAGTTCCCTCTGCCTACCCTGCTGTGTGCGGAATAAAGCGTGAAGATAATATAAATTTGAAAAAAAAAACAATAAATTTAGGGGATTTGGTATAAATATTATTATTTTATCAAAAATTTCTAATAATATTTCAGAAGGTGCAATTTTCAATTACGACGTTTTCGTGTCGTATTGTAACGAGGACAGGGCGTGGGTTCTGGACCAGCTTCTCCCTCATGTGGAGAGGGATTGTAACATCAGCGTGTGTCTTCACGAGAGAGATTTCCAGGTACTTTAATGGAGAGATAAAGAAAAAAAAAGAGATGAAGATATTGTTAATAGATTTTTTATGCCTATTATTATTTGAGTTCCGCCACTCAACACGCAATGCCTCGAAAACGGCGGAAAGCGGGGACGGAGAAAGCAGAGACTAAGTAACGGAGTGTCTTAACACTAGGTTCCTATGGTTCCTGCAGTTCCCTCCGCCTACCCTGCCATGTGCGGGATGAAGCGTGAAGCTATAAAAAAAAAGAATTATTCATAAGATTAATGAACATTTTTTGGTACTAATCTTTCAAGTTTTTTAACAAAGAGGCTGCCACTTGCTCTTGTAAGAACGCAAAACGCGACGTTGAGTTCCCCAACACATTGAGTGTAATATGCTAAAAAATGTGAGAAAAGTGAATACAAATATTATGTCAGAAGAATTTATTAACAATTTCAATGTTGGGTGTTCTTAAATAAAAATAGAGGATCGTCGTGGCGCAGAGGCGTAAGCGTCTGCCTGTAAACGCGACGGTTTAAAGGTTCGATTCCCACTCGGGAAAGATGGATTTTTCTATTTCCATTTTCTTCGCTCTGGAAACTAGGCAAAGTGCGGTGTTGAGTTCCGCCACTCAACACGTAATGCATCGAAAAAAGACGAAAAGCGGGGACGGAGAAAGCAGGAACTAAGTAACGGAGTGTCTTAATACTACGTTCCGCGGTTCCTGCAGTTCCCTCTGCCTACCCTGCCATGTGCGGGATAAAGCGTGGAGCTAAAAAAAATATTATTATCCTACATAAGCATAATAATATATGACAGTAACAACATGTTTTAATTTTTCCACTAAATCGCATTAAATTAACTTATCAACGAGTATACGGTTAACTGATAACATAATGTGGCGTTGTCAGTTTATTTGTTTCATTGAATTATGTTTATTTTTCTTTACTAAAATTACTTTCTATTAATCGTCATTATCCGAGTCTTAAAAAATATAACGAGAAGTCAAAAACTTAAAAAGACCCATTTCAACCATTCTTTTAATATCATATAGCTATGATTACTACACGTCTTTTCTCCTATTACGAGTTATATATCATGACCACTTTTACAATATAATAACTTGTATTGCAAGGCTTTTTTCTCAAGATTAACAAACTCATAATTTTTTTTTTTATTTTAAGGTGGGACTATCAATTCTAGAAAACATAGTATCATGCATGGACAGATCCCGATCTATAATGCTTATAATCTCCAAAAGATTTCTACTGAGCCAGTGGTGCCAGTTCGAGATGCATCTTGCACAACACAGGCAAGTATATACATACACATATACATATATACATAAATACATACACACATAAACACACATACATATATACATACGCTTTATCCCTATCGGGGTAGTCAGAGAGAACAGACCGCCAAACACTGCGGTCTCTGCATACCTCTCCCGCCTCATCCACTGTCATTAACCTCTTTATACCGTGAAATCATATGTAATGGTTGTGGGTTCGATAACTACTCAAATAGAAAGATTTTTCTCATCTTTGGTTATATAGAGTCTTCTGTTCTACTGGCTAAAGCGTAAAAAATAAAAACACATATATTTTTCTTTTTTCAGACTTCTAGAAACACGTAGAGAAGACCTCATTTTAATTCTTCTAGAAGATATACCAAGACGTCTACGTCCAAATACTTTACACTATCTTATGCTGACAAAAACCTACATAGTGTGGCCTAAAGAAGAATCTGAGAAAAGCGTATTCTGGAGAAGAATGAAAAGGAGTCTCATCACTCAGGTTTCGAAATATCAAGAGAACGTTTCCTTGGCCTGATGTTTTGCATTACATAATTTTAATTATAAATTGCTATGTAGCTTGTAGTATTGAAGTATTTCAATAAATTATATTGGTAAATAACTTTGACTGTAAACGCGAAAGTATGGGTTCGATTTCGAGTCGGGCATATTTTACGCCACCGCTATGAGACTCTGGCTCTCTAAACACGAACAATTGTGCAAGTGTACGAAGTGTGTTAGTCTTATCATTCACTTGCTTACATTTTCCTACTTTCAAGGTGCGAAAAAGCTTGAAAAGATGCTATTAAATTTGACATAAAAATTAACCAACCAACGATCTAATAACTCTTGATATTCAACTCAACTAAACAAAAATTGAAAACTTATAACATACAGTAAATTATACAGGTGTATCTGACACGGTGGCCATTCTCAAAACTACTTATAGGGGAAAATATTTCGAGGCTATATATAAAAAACTATTTAATAATTATTAATAGTTTAGGTGCAGCATCATTTTTTCCATTTCACGATATTTACACATGCTGTGTAACGCGTGAGGTGGACATCATTAAATAAGAATGATGTACTACAAAAATACTATTAAACGTTGTCAATCTCTCACTTTTCATTCATAAATATAACTGAAAGAAAAAGAGATATATCTCTGTCCCGCTCTGACAGTGCAGTGTACTCTCGCGTCATACTTGACAAATGGTGTTTTATTTTGGAACAATAATTTAATTATTTATTTTGTTTGAAAAAAATATATTTTTTTTTAAAACTTTACTTCTTTTATAATTTTAACAAGTTTATAAAGGCTAGTTAATACTATGCTTGAAATTAAGATCGCCGTTACAGCCACATCCTGTATATTATAATAAATGCTAAATATCAGTCATGTACTTATATCTACATATTAAAAGTTTACATATTATTTTTTATGTTCCTAATTTGCACTATCCGTATCTGTTAAGATTACATTCCTTTCGTTAAAGGTGGTCTGTTTGAGATTGTTATAAGTAATAAGACCGCCTTTGCACGCTCTATTTACTTTTTTTCTTTGTCTTTGTTTATTTTGTCTTTGTTTATCTTTGTATGCAATATAGTTTTTATCTATCTATCTATCTAAAACTTTGGAAGTCCCTATTTACTAAAATTGCGCGGACGAAAGAGTATGAAATGTGCCACACTTATAGTTTATGTGGAAGAGAAGTGAAAAAGGCTAATATTGTTCAATATTATTATTATTATTGTTATTTTATACATATATATTAAACATACGTATATATAATTAATTATTTTTAAATGAATTAATGATTATATATATATATATATATATATATATATATATATATATATATATATATATATATATATATATATATATATATATATATATATATATATATATATATATATATATATATATATATATATATATATATATATATATATATATATATATATATATATATATATATATATATATATTGACATTTTTTGCTTTTTTATAATTTATTTTCCTTTGTAAAACCCATAAGATTATTGAATATGTAAATATAAATAAAAGCCTGGTATAAAAAGACTTTGAATGCAACTTAAATCCTTTACTATTTTATATTCACATTCTTTAGAATGTATTTGATAGTGGGGCCTCTGTCAATACAAAACTAGTTAAGAACTATCAATAGTCTAAGCACAGGATATTTTTTATTTAATAATTTTTATACGTGCTGTGTAACGCGTGAGGTAGTTATGATTAAATACAAATGTCGTAAAGATCTCGTACTACAAATATACTATTAACGTTACAAATCTGTAAACCTTTCATTCAGAAAAATAACTATATGAGAAAGAGATATCTTTGCAGGTCTGACAGGATAGTGTACGCTGCGTCATATTTGATAAATTGCATTATCATTAACGACAATTTAATTATTTACTTTGCATGAAAAAATATTTTTTTATTACTTATCTTATAATTTTACCTCGTTTATAAAGGCTAGTTCAAACTATGCTGCCAATTAAGAACGTAAGAATAACAACATCCTGTATATAGTAACAACATATAGTTATGGCATATATATATACTTACGTGTAGTTAAAGTAATATCCAAACCGACTCTTTTGGGTTGTGGCGGTGTTATCAGCAAGTCTAAATTAAGGACGCCGTTACAAATCCTGTAAAAAAGTGAACACTATAGTACTGTTATCAATAAAAATATTAAATATATATGGCGTGGCGCAGAGGCGCAGCGTCTGCCTGTAACGCGACGGTTTCTGGTTCGATCCCCAGTCGGAGAAGATGGATTTTTCTATTTCCATTTTCTTCGCTCTGGCAAACTAGGCAAAGCGCGGCGTTGAGTTCCGCCACTCAACACGCAACGCCTCGAAAAAGGCGGAAAGTGGGGATGGAGGAAGCAGGGACTAAGCAACGGAGTGTCTTAACACTAGGTTCCCACGGTCCCTGCAGTTCCCTCTGCCTACCCTGCTATGTGCGGGATAAAGCGTGAAGCTAAAAAAAAAAGAAATATATATGTTAAGTATTTATACAGTTAGGAATCTTTTATAAATGGGGGTAGTTTTAGATGAGATGAGAGACTACAAAAGCGTTGAATTTATGTCAATTGTGGCAGTTGCACGCAGGCAACTGACCGTACTGGAAGGGAACTACCCTGAAGTATAGTCATAGAGTGATCTATGATCACTTAATGCGATTACGTGGAATCTAATGTATGTATGTCCGAATATATTTGAAACATATTATGTATATGTATTTTGATGTTTTAATTTTATAATTTCAAAAGTAAACATCACTTTAACCTCTTCTGATTTCTAAATATATTATATTTTTATTATGACTTTTTTTTAGCTTCACGTTCCCATACATAGCAGGTTTGCAGAGGGAACCTAGCGTTAAGATATTTCGTTCATCGCTCATTTTCGCTGGTGAACACTTCACTAAACTCAGTGGCTATACAGGGTGTAGCTGTAACTACGACCGTCATTTAAAGCATAGTATTAACTAGCCTTTATGAACTGGTTAAAATTATAAAAGAAGTAAAATTTTCAAAAATAAAAAAAAATGTTTCAAACAATATAAATAATTAAATTATTGTTCCAAAATAAAACGCCATTTGCCAAGTATGACGCGAGCGTACACTGTACTGTCAGAGCGGGAAAGAGATATATCTCTTTCTCATTACATTATTTTTTGAATGAAAGCTGACAGATTGACAACGTTTAATAGTATTTTTGCAGTACAAGGTCTATACTTCATTCGTATTTGATCACAACTACCTCACGTGTTACACAGCACGTATAAATATCGTGAAAAGGGAAAAATGATCCTGTGACTAAACTATTATTAATTGTGATTAAAAATGATCCTGTGACTAAACTATTATTAATTGTGATAATTAATAATTAGTCTTTTGTATATAGCCTTGAAATATTTTCCCCTGTAAGTAGTTTTGATAACGGCCGCCGTGTCAGATACACCCTGTATAAAAAACTATATAGCCTATAATTCAAAATATTTTTTCGTTGCGTTTAAGTTTGTTACGTTCCCACACTACCCCAGGGTAGTCAGATATCGCTTAGTCAGATTTCAAATAACTTGTTCAGTACATTGTATGAGATCTAAGCATTATAGCGGCACGTTATTCAAAAGTAGAGTCAAATTTCACCTATTGTGTAAATTAATGTTAGTTATAATTTTTAAGTTCATATGAATACGGGTGCTGCACAAAGCGGACGTGTTATTTGTTTACTTGTACAATTTTTGTAAAACTTACGTGACAAATCAAACCATAAGGATATTAAAATAGAAAACAAATTCGCTTAAATTATTAATGTGTTATAAGACATATCAATTACAAATAACTTCGTGACTACCAAACGGCAACCGCTCTTCTCCACCTCGAAGAAAAGAGACAGGCTCCTAAAATACTAGAAAAAATAACTAGTTAGTTGACGCAACATCAACAACACAGATATACAATGAACATACTAAGATCACCTACTGGAAGTGGCTTCGGTTCCTGCCGAAGTGATTCTCAACCAAACCTTTCAAGTTGTGATCCTATACAGGAATATCCGGATACTCCAAAAATTACTCACCGTAACAAGCGTAAGTTTTTTGACGATAATTCTCATATAAAAGAAGAAATTAGTGAATTACGAAAACAAACAGGCCAAATAATGGGCATTTTAACATCACTCCGCGACAGTCAAGCTGCATTCATTGAGAAAATAAGTAATGATATTAGTGTCATTAAAAATGAAATAAACGATATCAAAAATAGCACTAACATTTTAAAAAGCGATCAAAACTCAATGAAATCAGATATTTTGGATATTGTAAACAAAAATAATGCATCGGAAAATAAAATTAAGAGATTAGAGTCTGATCTACAAGAATTTAAAATATCTATGGCAAATTCCTCAAGTTCAACAACAGCTACGTACGAACATATATTTAAAGAAATCAATGAACGCGAAACTCGCTCTAAAAACGTCATCATCACCGGAATTAAAGAACCATATGAAATAAATAAAGATAAACGCATACGCACAGATTCAAGCCAAGTAGTGAAAATATTAAGATCAATCGACGAAAATTGTCCTACCCCAGAAAAAATATTTCGCCTTGGTAAATTTCAAACAAATAAACACCGGGCTATAAAAGTCTGTTTCGCTACAAATAAAACACCTAAGCTTATACTGCGTAATAAACATAAAATTGATAGCAATACTATATCTATTTACTCGGATCAAACACCACAACAGCAAGTATACTTAAAACAGCTCAAAGAGGAATTAAAAAGACGAACGGATGCAGGAGAAAATAATCTCAGAATAAAATTTGTCAAAAATATACCAAAAATAATAAAAGTAACTTCAAAAAACTGATTACTTCATGCACTCATTCAAACAAAAATGTATTTGTAACCGATATTGCTACGTACGAACTAGTCGATAATTATGAAAATCTAAAAAAAATGAAAAAGTCATTAAAATGTTGATATGGCAATATTC
Source organism: Dione vanillae (assembly GCA_037178615.1). Classification (NCBI taxonomy): domain Eukaryota; kingdom Metazoa; phylum Arthropoda; class Insecta; order Lepidoptera; family Nymphalidae; genus Dione; species Dione vanillae. Next base: position 3,806 of record JAZFAU010000002.1, on the reverse strand, counting down.
GAAGCATAGTAAAACAAGGGAAATTTGATGAATTAAAAAGTATCATTCGTTCTCTTAACGATGGTCTTGATATAGTTATTTTAACAGAAACATGGCTAAAAAGTGCAGAAGAAGCTATGCGTTATCAAATTCCAGGATATGCGCATTATTTCAGTCTTAGAAAATCTAGTAGAGGCGGTGGTGTTTCAATATTTTGCCATAACAAACTAAAACATTGTTTATTAGACGCAGAATGTTTAAATGCTAACCATTTCCTATGGATACAATTAGTAAACTTCTCTCTAGACATTGCTGCGATATACAGAAAACCTGATAGCACAAATGTCAATACGTTTATGGACACCTATACAATGTACGGAAATCAAAGAAAAAGAGCAATCATTTTCGGAGACTTTAATCTAAACCTACTAAGTTCGGATCGGTATCCATCTATATACAAGGACACCGTTTGTGAAGCAGGGTATAACTTTATAAACTACATTCATAAAGACTATTGCACTCGTGAAACCCTAGACACAAAAACAATTATTGACCATGTAGCCTCAAATCTCAAAGAAAATAAATTTCATTTCTCTATTATCAACTCATCGATGTCTGATCACAAACAAATTTATCTTGAAGTGACAAAATTTACATCATCTCGGCCAAACAAAAAAATATATAAAGCTATAGACTATAACAAACTATATAAAAATTACTTAGAGAACTCTACTAGTAACAACTTTAATTTATATACTATATTTCAAGAGAAACTACAAAATAATATAAACGATAGTACCATTAATAAAATAAAAATTCTAAATCCACCAAGACAAGATTGGATAAATAAGACTATTATTAAAGAAATTGACGAAAGAAATATGCTATGGAGACACCATAAAGTAAACCCAAGTGATAAAAATAAAGAACAACTATTTATTAAGAAGAGAAATGAGGTAATGGCCAAAATACAGAATTATAAAAGTACTTATTATATAAAATCATTTACATCTTGCTCAAAAAATCCTAGAAAGATGTGGGAACTCTTAAACAACCTTTCAGCAAACAAACTGAAATCAACGGTACTAATTAACAAATTACAAACAGATCAGGGCATTATAACAGGCGAAAGAGACATCTGCGAATATTTTAACACCTTCTTTTGTAATATTGGTTCAAACTTAGCTAATCAAATACCCAGAACGTACTACTCCAATTCCAACCTCAGAATGGAATCACATGCAACTGGGTCGTTAAATAATCTTTATCGGTTTGAGCCAACCAGCAAAGCAGAAATCGCTAAAATCATCGAACACTTAAACAGTAATGTCAGCACTGGCTGTGATCAAATAAGCGTTAAATCCATTAAATCCATAAAATATTTAATTTTAGATGAGCTTACACGCTGTATAAATAAATGTTTGGAAGAAGGAACCTTCCCAGACTGCCTGAAAATTGCCAGAGTTACACCTGTATACAAGTCTGGTAGTAGAACGGACCCAGGGAACTATCGACCAATATCGGTTCTACCCGTCATGTCGAAAGTCTTTGAAAAAATCATATATACTCGTCTTGAATCTTTTTTAAGCAAACAAAATTTCTTTTACAAGAAGCAATATGGATTTCGGCCAAAAAGTAATACTCTCTCGGCAACCTTAGACGTTGTGACGAAAATTAAAATAAGTATTGATAAGAAACAGATAGTCTTGGGTGTCTTTATAGACTTAAAGAAGGCGTTTGATACCGTGAGTCACCATTTACTGTTAGAAAAACTAACAAGTATAGGAATTTCAGACCGTGCCTTAAAGATGCTAGAATCCTATCTCACTAACAGAACTCAGATAGTCAAAGTCAAAGATACCCAAAGTAAACCTCAAAATATTGTTTATGGAGTCCCACAAGGATCAATTTTGGGTCCATTGCTTTTTCTTATTTACATTAACAGCATACATACACTTAATTTACATGGCGACATATCATTATACGCCGATGATACTAGTCTTTTCTATTATGGAAATGATCTAGAAAGCATAATGAACGATGCTCAAGAGGATCTACAGCGATTAAATATTTGGTTTCAATCCAACCTACTTACAGTGAACGCATCCAAATCAAATTATATAGTATTTGCAGCAAAAAATAAAAAGGTATCCCATAAAACACGACTAACTATTAATAACGAAAAATTAACCCAAGTAGAAGAGGAAAAATATTTAGGACTGATTCTAGATAGCAGAATGACATGGAAACCTCACATACAAAAAATTAAGTCAAAACTTACATCTCTAATGGGTGTAATGAGAAACATTGTTCGTTGTTTGCCGCGCAAAGTTGTTTATATTACTTATAATACCCTCATCAAGCCGCATATTGATTACTTGATCGAGATTTGGGGTTCAGCTGCTAAAAGCAATTTGGAAACTATACAAATAGCACAAAATAAATTAGTAAAAATACTGTTCAAATATGATTTCCTTGCCTCAACTAAAAAAATATATGCTGAATCTGGGCTTTTAAATATTAATCAAACCTACATATACTATAGCTGCCTTCTTATACGAAAAATTCTAAGCAAAGATATGCACTCAAATATTACATTTACGAAAAAAACAAAATATGCAAAGAATGAGACTAAGAAATGCAAACGATATAAAACTTTACAAGCCGCGATCTAACTACGGCAAAAAAACCATTTTGTTTGAAGGTGCTTATTTGTATAATAAATTGCCAAAAGATATTAAAGAAGTAAAATCAACACTAATTTTCAAAAAATTACTAAAAAATCATGTCAAAAAATTGTAAAATGTAACAACAATAAATTAATAAAATAAATAAAAGTAAAAAAATACACAAAAAGAATAATGAAAATCAAAGGACCTATATAGAATAACACAAAATAAAACAAAAAGTGTAAGAAAAAAATATTATAGTATAACATGGAATACGAAGTTACGTGACACTTCCAGTTGCTCTTATTCCGCACAATGCATCGACTACGCGAACATCCTACCCTACATTTTATTTGTTACTCAAATTAATATTTTATTTACTTTAAAATACTTCCTTTGTGCAATGTACCTATGTTATTTTTGTATTAAGTGTAATGTGTTAGTTTCTCATGTAAGTGAATTGTATTCTTATGAGAAATAAATATTCTTAAACCTCAAACCTCAAGTTTAAAATCACTCTTGTCTCTAGCATCGAGCAAGTAATCACCTTTTTAGTTATAAATTATAATGTAATTTTTTTTAATAAATAAGTTCAAAGATTTGGTTTTTTTTGGATCCTCCGCTGCCACTGTACTTAATTAGTTTAAATTTTATAAGCATAACAAAAAATACACGTAAATCCTTACCTGTATTTCCGAAGATTCACTTCACCAGTCCTGGTCCGAGTCATGCAACTCTTCAAATATTTTGCAAAAGCCAATTCTAAAAGTTTATATATATGTTTATATATATATATATATATATATATATATATATATATATATATATATATATATATATATATATATATATATATATATATATATATATATATATATATATATATATATATATATATATATATATATATATATATATATATATATATATATATATATATATATATATATATATATATATATATATATATATATATATATATATATATATATATATATATATATATATATATAATGAATTAAATATTATTTAAAAACAAAAATATATATTTTTTACCATTTTGTTCACCGATAAAAGTTCTGGGATCAGGCAAGAAAGGCGGTTCTGCCATATTAAGGTTGTCTAATTCCTCTTTTTCCTTCTCGTTCTTAGTATATC
>JAZFAU010000001.1:0-90252 GCA_037178615.1 Dione vanillae | reverse complement strand
TATATAGTCGGTCTTAAGGATAATAAAAATGTACAGTACCTTATCTTCATAATTCACAACACAAACACTGATTGTTCATGGCGCCATGGAATATTTCACATTAGTCCAATTCACTTAGGGTTACTTGTACTATTATCTTTTGTAGGTTTGTCTTTGTCAGGTTCAATATCAAGAGGGGAAAACTCAAAAGGGAAATCAGATAAAGTCACACAGCTGATTAATATCTCAAGTCAGGAAAGACGCGCTCGCGCCGGCTGTCTCACGTGCACACTACAGACTACCCGCGCGGGGTTAGCAAAAGACTAAAAAACTAGTCGGGGTTGTATTGTATATGACATTTTTGTTATCAACTTACGGATTGGCTTTCAGGAACGCTTCAACTTCCTTTATCTTGGCATTGATCTCTTTATAGAATTTGTTTCTAATGTCATCTTGCTCTTTCTTCAGTTTGTACGTCTCTACGTGTTCTTTGACGTTGAATATAAATAGATCTATAGGAAAAGAACTTGTAAAGCTGGAGAAGTAAGAATAACTTGTACGTACTAATAGCGTGCCTGTAAATGCGCGTAAAAATTGGTGAGTTCGAATCCCGCTTTGGGAGGATGGATTATTTCATTTTCTTCGCTCTGGGAACTAGGAAAAGCGTGGCGTTGAGTTCCGCCACTCAATAGGCCATGCCTTATAAGGCGGAAAGTGGAGAATGGAGTGTCTTAACACTGGGTTTCTACTTTTCCTACGGTTTCCTCTACCCTGCTATGAGCAGGATAAAGCAAGTTAAAAAAATTAAATTCATGCCTTTTTCTACGGAGATATTTCTACAGAATTGATACTAGAGCAATGAGTTCATAAGACAAAATATATAATAGTATTGGTTTTGAATATAGTCAAAAATAGTTTCAAAGTAATTTCTTACCTTCATACCGATTAGGTATATCAGCAGCTAACGCATAAGTTCTAGAACTTTCACTGAGCAAATCTATCATGGAGTGAGCTGCGCGTACGGACACGTTGGAGCCGTCAATGATTTTAGGCAATCTGACTGTTACCTTCATAGATGGGAATGCAAGTTCTATGGGTTCCCTAAAGATGTTAAAAAATGTAATTAGACTTATTTTTGATGATTTTTAAAGTGTTAATCCACACTGAGGATAGAAAAAATACTTAAAGAAAACATATAAAAATTTGAACGCAGCGGGACTCGAACCCGCGCCCTCCTGCGAACCGTGCAGGCGCTCTCACCACTGAGCCATGCGTTCTACATCACGCCGCGTTGAAATTCTTATATGCTTTTATACAACTTATATCGTTGTTAGCATCTCTGTAGGGAGATTTTTACAAATTTCCGCTACCCAAAGTCCATTACAAAGAACAATCGTTTGGCGAGAGAGAATGCTATTTTTATTAAATATTTTTGATGATTTTTAAAGTGTTAATCCACACTGAGGATAGAAAAAATACTTAAAGAAAACATATAAAAATTTGAACGCAGCGGGACTCGAACCCGCGCCCTCCTGCGAACCGTGCAGGCGCTCTCACCACTGAGCCATGCGTTCTACATCACGCCGCGTTGAAATTCTTATATGCTTTTATACAACTTATATCGTTGTTAGCATCTCTGTAGGGAGATTTTTACAAATTTCCGCTACCCAAAGACCATTACAAAGAACAATCGTTTGGCGAGAGAGAATGCTATTTTTATTAAATATTTTTGATGATTTTTAAAGTGTTAATCCACACTGAGGATAGAAAAAATACTTAAAGAAAACATATAAAAATTTGAACGCAGCGGGACTCGAACCCGCGCCCTCCTGCGAACCGTGCAGGCGCTCTCACCACTGAGCCATGCGTTCTACATCACGCCGCGTTGAAATTCTTATATGCTTTTATACAACTTATATCGTTGTTAGCATCTCTGTAGGGAGATTTTTACAAATTTCCGCTACCCAAAGACCATTACAAAGAACAATCGTTTGGCGAGAGAGAATGCTATTTTTATTAAATATTTTTGATGATTTTTAAAGTGTTAATCCACACTGAGGATAGAAAAAATACTTAAAGAAAACATATAAAAATTTGAACGCAGCGGGACTCGAACCCGCGCCCTCCTGCGAACCGTGCAGGCGCTCTCACCACTGAGCCATGCGTTCTACATCACGCCGCGTTGAAATTCTTATATGCTTTTATACAACTTATATCGTTGTTAGCATCTCTGTAGGGAGATTTTTACAAATTTCCGCTACCCAAAGACCATTACAAAGAACAATCGTTTGGCGAGAGAGAATGCTATTTTTATTAAATATTTTTGATGATTTTTAAAGTGTTAATCCACACTGAGGATAGAAAAAATACTTAAAGAAAACATATAAAAATTTGAACGCAGCGGGACTCGAACCCGCGCCCTCCTGCGAACCGTGCAGGCGCTCTCACCACTGAGCCATGCGTTCTACATCACGCCGCGTTGAAATTCTTATATGCTTTTATACAACTTATATCGAGTCCCGCTGCGTTCAAATTTTTATATGTTTTCTTTAAGTATTTTTTCTATCCTCAGTGTGGATTAACACTTTAAAAATCATCAAAAATATTTAATAAAAATAGCATTCTCTCTCGCCAAACGATTGTTCTTTGTAATGGTCTTTGGGTAGCGGAAATTTGTAAAAATCTCCCTACAGAGATGCTAACAACGATATAAGTTGTATAAAAGCATATAAGAATTTCAACGCGGCGTGATGTAGAACGCATGGCTCAGTGGTGAGAGCGCCTGCACGGTTCGCAGGAGGGCGCGGGTTCGAGTCCCGCTGCGTTCAAATTTTTATATGTTTTCTTTAAGTATTTTTTCTATCCTCAGTGTGGATTAACACTTTAAAAATCATCAAAAATATTTAATAAAAATAGCATTCTCTCTCGCCAAAAGATTGTTCTTTGTAATGGTCTTTGGGTAGCGGAAATTTGTAAAAATCTCCCTACAGAGATGCTAACAACGATATAAGTTGTATAAAAGCATATAAGAATTTCAACGCGGCGTGATGTAGAACGCATGGCTCAGTGGTGAGAGCGCCTGCACGGTTCGCAGGAGGGCGCGGGTTCGAGTCCCGCTGCGTTCAAATTTTTATATGTTTTCTTTAAGTATTTTTTCTATCCTCAGTGTGGATTAACACTTTAAAAATCATCAAAAATATTTAATAAAAATAGCATTCTCTCTCGCCAAACGATTGTTCTTTGTAATGGTCTTTGGGTAGCGGAAATTTGTAAAAATCTCCCTACAGAGATGCTAACAACGATATAAGTTGTATAAAAGCATATAAGAATTTCAACGCGGCGTGATGTAGAACGCATGGCTCAGTGGTGAGAGCGCCTGCACGGTTCGCAGGAGGGCGCGGGTTCGAGTCCCGCTGCGTTCAAATTTTTATATGTTTTCTTTAAGTATTTTTTCTATCCTCAGTGTGGATTAACACTTTAAAAATCATCAAAAATATTTAATAAAAATAGCATTCTCTCTCGCCAAACGATTGTTCTTTGTAATGGTCTTTGGGTAGCGGAAATTTGTAAAAATCTCCCTACAGAGATGCTAACAACGATATAAGTTGTATAAAAGCATATAAGAATTTCAACGCGGCGTGATGTAGAACGCATGGCTCAGTGGTGAGAGCGCCTGCACGGTTCGCAGGAGGGCGCGGGTTCGAGTCCCGCTGCGTTCAAATTTTTATATGTTTTCTTTAAGTATTTTTTGTAATTAGACTCTTGGCCCAAAATTTAATATTAAGTGTTTCTTTTCGTTCTAAAGGTTATCTGGAAGAAATGGCTACTAAATCATAAAATCGCCTTTTGTGTTTTATTTTCTCCTTTGTATGATCTCATATATAAATAAAGAAAAATATATAAATAAAATTCATAGGTCCTTTTTAAGTAAGAGAATTTAACCGGATTAATGGCATATATTATCGTTGTGTAAAGCCAAAAATTTAACACTTTGCAGTAGTGGTCGCGGGTAGACTGAGGTGGCATTGATCTGTCAGTTGATATAATTGGCTACTTGAAAGTTTTACGAAATATGATTCAAACCATGTGAAATATAGTGTTATCTATAATCACGATCGATTTTCTTTATAAAAGTGTTTACTTTATTTATAATTAAATATTTTTCCTGTTGACGATTTAAATTCGCGCGAAAACACTAGGTCACGTGACCTATACGAGCAATGACGTCATGGCACAATAAACAATAACCATGTCCATGCCATTAAGTCGTTGAACTTGTATGTCTTGTTTGTTTTAATACGATTTACATTGGAAAAAGTTAAAAATTAGCTGTTATAAAACATGTGCAGTGCAAAAATCCTGATAAACTGTTTATACGTGTTTCTAAATGCGTAAAACGTCGGAAACAATGGATACAGTTAGCACGACGAAATCCTGATTTAACATCAAATAAGGCCATGATATATTTTTGTGAGGATCACTTTGATGTAAGTAATTCATTGTCAATATACTTATTTCCTCAAATTTTAATGTTACGTATTAGAAAACAATGAATGGCAACAGTTTCGCAGGAGAAACGGCATGTAGGTTATATTTAAATACATGAAAAAAGAGAAATTATAGTTTTCAAGATATTTTTTGTTGTATCCAATAAGTACATAAAAACGAATGAGAAATCTGTTCTACGGTTTACTTCATTAGATATTACTTACTATCTTTCGGTTGTAAATTGATTCATAGCCCATTTTATTCTTTACAGCTACCAAATGACATGGAAAATGACGTAGAATACAAAATAATCCGTTTTACTAAAATTTTTTTTAATATAGTATGATACTGTCTGTTTCGGTCTGTTTAGTTTATTGTGTCGTGACGTCACGTCATAATCTGTCATGGCCGCCTGCGTTTAAATAACCATAAACCGCGCGTAAAAAACTTCAAATTTATTTTACCATATTCTAATCAAACAAATTTTATTAATGCAAAAGAAGAACTTTATATTTATTGTAAACCTTAAAGCTATCATTTCCAATACTTTTCATATTTTATTTTGATATATGGCAAATAGCCAATTATTATATCAAACTACTGCCAACGGTTTCTTAGTTCCTATATCTTGTTGTTAATATTTTGGTAGAAAACTAAGTTTTTTACATTAGATGGCAAACGAGCACAAGCGACCATCTGATGTTAAGTGGATACCCATAGAATTTCACAAGCTTAAAGGATGTGGATGCGTTGCCAAGTAAATACCCAGACCAACCTTCTTTATGGGCTTCCGGAACTCTAACTCACCGGACGAACACAACAGCATTAATATGCTCATGTTTCACGACGGTATTCTGTGAGAGCGTGGTAATTACCGTTCGGCAGTGTTCGATTTTTGGAGCCACACCGTTAAATTCGGCTTCTCATATATTTTCAACATGGAATATATGTATATTTGAGATGGAATGATATGACTCATTCTTGTTTTTAAGGTTTTATGAGAAAAAGGCGTTATTTGTCGGTCTTTTTGTTTCCATTATTATGTAGTCTTCCAAAGAAAGAGAATGTTGTGGACAACATACAAGCTTTATATCCCAGATTACCCACGGAATAAGGAATTGTCACATTTTAAAACCTTAGAATTAGAATCTTATGCCCAGATAAAATACTCATTTATATTACTTATATGTACATTTTTCATTTTATTTTATATAAAAAGTAATCGAAAGGAAAATATAAAAAAGACATACATATATGACATATATGTACCTACATATATACAGTGCCTGCACATTATATAAGAGATATTGAAGGCCATTAATCAAGCAGACAAAACCGCGTACGGGTCGTTAGTCTGTTAATATAAGTATACATAATATATATCTTTATAATATATAATAATTTATAACATATACCTTTCTGGCTCTACCGGCTTAGGTTTCCTAGTAGGTAGTGGCACAGCTACCCAAAGATTTAGCCTAAGTCCTTTAAACTCTCTTTGATATGTCGCCAGTTTTATGGAGTCCCATTTGAGACGATGCTCCAGATCACGTAAGAGGGTGAAGGAGGCTAATTGAATGGCGTTTGAGAGTTGTTCACGCAATGCCAAACGCACCTGGAAATATATTGAATTAATTTAAACGGAATTTGAAACCACGCTTCTCAGCGAGAGCTCTGTCCTCTTCGCCCACGGTCCGATTGAAATTAAAATTAACAAGTTTAATGACATTACGCGACAACTGTGGGTTCACTTCCTATTCGGGGTAAATTAATTAATTTCCTCCTTCTATGTTGTAATAATTTGTGTGTTACAATAAGCGTTGAGTGCGTTTAGTTCTGCCCCGAACATGTACATAACGAAAGAATGCGTTATAAAAGTGTCTTAACGCTTCATACCTTCTGCCGACACTGCTATGTGCAGGATACAGTGAAAAAATAAAAAAATGTGTGCGTACGATGTGCTATGCATGTAAGTACTAGTAGTAGTAGGGTAGGCAGAGGGAACCAGAGGAAACGAAGTAACCTAGTGTTAATACACTCCGTTCCCCGCGCACTGCCTTTTGCGCCATTGCGTATTGATTGGCTATTTCAATTCTCCGATTTAGTTGTACGAAATTCGTATTTGAGGGATTACATCATTTTCTTTGCTCTGGCAACTAAGCGAGCGCGGCGTTGAGTTGCAATATTTCTTAAGCACGGCGAAGGATTTCCCGACTACACAACTACACAACTCAAATTCTTAACCCGAAAGGGATTTTGTTACACCGTAAAAGAAATTGTATTGTATTATATAAATAATGAAATAAATCTAAGTCAAAGCGTGGCGTTGAGTTCCGCCACTCAACACGCAATGCCTCGAAAACGGCGGAAAGTGGGGACAGAGTAAGCAGGGACTAAGTAACGGAGTGCCTTAACAATAGGTTCTTATAGTTCCTGCAGTTCCCTCTGCCTACCCTGCCATGTGCGGGATAAAGCGTGAAGCTAAAAAAAAAAAAAAAATTAAATAAATAAAAATAAAATGTATATGTTTATGTGTATTTATGCATGTATGTTTATAATCCTATATTTATTATACATATTTTATTAATATATATTCAATGTATCTTTAAGAATATGTTGTACTTTTAATGCACCACCCATTCTTATGCTACTCCTACATCCAGAGGTTGCTCGCTTCAAGCGATAAGGTCGCCTTGTTGTGCTTTTATTAATGTTTGTTTGATTTACTTCTAATGCTATGTTTCTAGTTATGTGCAATAAAGATTATTATTATTATGTCCCCTCTATCTGCCCTACTTTATCCGGGATAAAGCGTAAAACCAAAAGAAGTTAAGTTACTTTTAAGTAGTGGAGTGTGTAGGTTTCAGAGGGGCTCAATTCGATATTTATTATCAAATTGGGCTCCTCTGACACTCCTCCGTTCGCTCTATCTGACGTACACATGTGATCATCTTATTGATTCTAAGTGGAAAATAAATAAATAAAATAAATAAAATAAAAAAGCTTACCTCATTATAACTTTTACCCTGACTTTCGGAAAATTGTCTTGAATCAGCTATGAATTCTTCCAGCATTTCAATCATCTGAAACATGTAATACGATGTTATACACAATTATTTTTAACATTAAAGCTCGTGAGTAACTTATTTTATACTTTCATATTAACAACCTCACCATCGGTGTGATTATTAAGGACTCACTTTTGTATCGAACGCCGAGCAGTCAAGATACTAAACTATTAAGTCAACCAGCAAGTTATTCTTTATTTATTCTACATGCTAACACTATGATATACCTTATTTACATTTTTTTGAACTTCTCGATTTTTGGAAGGAACCGTGGGAATCTAGTGTTAAGACACTCTACGGAAACATTTCTGTCCTGTTTCTGAGATGTGCTAAACAATAATTAATTCATCAAAGTGAGAATTGAACCTACAACTGTCAAACGCTATAAAGCTTTGCCACTGCTTCATTGATTTTTATAATACTATACTTGGCTTGGCTTAGCTTGAATTGGATTGCCTTGGCTTGGCTAGGCTTGGCTAAGAATACAATAATATATTAACTTACTGGTAAAGCTTCTTGGCATCGCCTATCCAGTTCGTTATCGTCACAATAATTATTTTCCATCCACAAATGCAAGTAGGTATTCATTTGGGTCACCACACGAGGATCCGGCAGTCCATCGCAACGGAGATACTGTTGCCACTGAATAAAAAAAATATTTTCTTCACGCTTTATCCCGCGCATTGCAGATTAGGCAGAAGGAATCGAAGAGTTGGAACCTAGTGTCAAAATCGTCCCTCACTTTCCGTAGCTTCGAAGCTTTAACTGGCGAAATTCAACTTTACGCTTGCTTAGTTGCCAGAGCGAAGAAAATGGAAATGAAATAATCTGGAAATTGGGGACGGAGAAAGCAGGGACCAAGCAATGGAGTGTCTTAACACTAGGTTATATTCATAGGTATGAATCCTGCAGTTCGTTCTGCCTACCCTGCTGTCATGTGCGGGATAAAGCGTGAAGACAAAGAAAATTCCATCATTCCCGAGTAAGAATCGAACCCACAAACTGTCGTGTCTTGATAGGCGGAAAACAGTGTTAAAAAGGTGTTAATAACAGTGTTTAAAATAATTTCGATTTTTTAAGGGATATAGAACATATTTAGGTTTTTTATAAATTATTTTCAAATTTGGTCTTTATTATTCAGCTTTTACTTTTTTTACACAGTTCTTCATTTTGTAGTCGTCTTCCTTTTAAGGAAAACCACAGAAACAGTCGTACCTCACTAAAACGAAAAGTTTGCGAAACTAATATAACATACTTACTTCCGCTTCTAATTGCTTCTTTCTGCCAAATTCAAATTTTTGCATCTCAAACTCTGTAAATACATAAAAATGACATTTTGTATATATATTTTTTTTTTCACTTCACGCTTTATCCCGCACATGGGAGGGTAGGCAGAGGGAACTGCAGGGACCGTGGGAACCTAATGTTAAGACACTCCGTTGCTTAGTCCTTGCTTTCTCCGTCCCCGCTTTCCGCCTTTTTCGAAGCATTGGGTGTTGAGTGGCGGAACTCAACGCCGCGCTTTACCTAGTTTGCTAGAGCGAAGAAAATGGAAATAGGAAAATCCATCTTCCCCGACTGGGGATCAAACCCAGAAACCGTCACGTTACAGACAGACGTTGCGTCCCTGCGCCACGACGGTCCTCTACTATGTAATCTAAAATATTAAACAAATATGATACTCTAATGCTCTCATCATAAAATCATCCTGCCTGTTTCTCACACCAGCTGGAATAAATAAAAAAACTATCATTTTCATCCAAAAATCTTCTTCATCAGGCAAAAAACACAATGTCCAGACACATAAGGATATGGTCTGTCTGCCAAAACGATAATTCTCTCTTCAATCAACAAATTATACCACAAATTCATGCGGTAAGGAGAGAACGTGCTGTAACACTATTCTTTCTACCTACTCTCCTATACCCAGGATAAAATACAAAATCCATTAAGTCTTACTATGAAACAAAGAAACCGTTTTAGCCAAAATATCCCTCCGGATATCCTGTTCCATGGTGTCTTTAGCCATCAGCTCTGCGCGTTCTCGAGCCAGGGCTGCCCTTTTCTCTTTGGCACCAGCGAGAATTGCTTGCCTGTTGAATATAATCAAAATTGTTATATAAAATATTGAAGAATGATGGAATATGGCCATTTTAATGTTTAGTACTTTTGTTATCGGTAAGTCTTCAGGTTTAATAATTGGCTAGGTATTGCCAAAGCCTAATATTTATATAACAAAAGAACTTTCATTCAAAACTATCCAGTACTTATGAGGGTGTATGAAGAGACTAACAGACCGAAATAGAATTAAAATTTCATATATTCATGTTTTAATATATATTTCGTTACACTCAATTATTTTTCTTATAAATTTATTTTATTGTTCTTTAACAAAAGTAGATTTGATCTTCTATAATATGATTGAAATCATCGTGGGTTCAATTCCGGCATTCAGGGGTATAGATTATACCTTCAAAGTGCGGCGTTGTGTTCCTCCACTCAATACGCAGTGTTTCAAGAGGAAAGTGGAGAGAAAGAGAGAGTCTAAACATTAAGCTCGTTTCGCCTACTTTACTAAAGTAATAGGTACTTTACTTAGAAATTATATTGCTTTACTTGCTTTAATTACTTTAGCTTAGAAATTATATTGATTTATAATTATTTTAAATCAAAAGACTAACTTCTCCGCTTCCTTCTCTGCCTTCCATTCTTCTATTTTCTGTTGAAGCCATGCTTCTCTTTCTTTTTTGTGCATCGTTTTCCAATTTTTTGGCTATTATTTTAAACTTGACATATATATACTAATTCACTACTCAAAGAAAAGAACTAGCGACTCCTAGTAGAAAAATATTTTTTCGGGTTGTTTTAAAAAACACACACATCAATTCTGATGTCACTATCAGTTAAGCTTTTTCCCATGTATGTAACCTTCCAAAGACAAGCTTATTCTGTTACATTAGGGGAAAGAACCTATAGAAAAGCTCTTCACGGTACATAAAAAAATATCGATTATGTTAATCATAGTAACTGTACAGTGACTATATATAAAGTTATTTTTATGTATATATGTATGTATTTGATTAATATTTGATTAAAATGTTAGTTTTTTTTTCAATTTTGACAAGGAGCAGCGTTAAGTTCCGCTTAAATATATTACTTAATTAAGCACCGAATGACGCAGATTATAAAAACAAATTAGTATAAGTACATAAAATTTAACTTAATGCGTTTTTTATCCCGCACATGGCAGGGGCAGAGGGAATTGCAGGAACCATAGGAACCTAGTGTTAAGATACTCTGTTACTTAGTCCGTGCTTACTCCGTCCCCGCTTTTCGCCTTTTTCAGGGTATTAAGTGTTGAGTGGCGGAAATCAACGCCGCGATTTGCCTAGTTGCCATAGCGAAGAAAATGAAAATAGAAAAATCCATCTTCCCCGTGGTGCAGAGGCGCAATGTCTGCCTGTAACGAGACGGTTTCTGAGCGTTGATAGATGGTTTTCTGGCGTTGAGTTCCGCCACTCAATACGCAATGCCTCCAAAAAAGCGTAAAAAGTGGGGACGAAGAAAGCAGGAAAATAAAAATAGACATACCTTTTCGAAGGCAGGATACACTTCCTTCTCCTTTTTACCCTTCTTCCCTTTTTTCCCTTTCTTAACAACGACTTCCTCTTCTTCTACTTTGACCACTTGTTCTTCTACAATTAAATTTGTGGCTCAAATCAAGTATTTCATATAAAATATATAAAACAAAAAGATTGAAACAAATACAGATATGGTCCTGGACTACAAATGTCTTTAATAATATATTTTTTTAATTATAATACAGCTATTAATCAATCAGTAACCCCCTACTCAATCTTAATCAAAATCCTACCCCAATCTTTAGGCCAGGCTGTATATAATCGTCGTCATCGTCATTTAGAATTTAGAAAACTGTATATTGACATTGCTTTCTCTATATCACTAAATACAGGGTAAAAGTGAAACTTTTACTAACCTAGAGGCAGAGAATCTTCGGACCATTGGAACTGCTCGCTGCTGGTTTTTTTAACAATTTCCTCAACAGCCTTTAACAAGAAAAATTATTAATAAAGTTCAATATAATCATCGTAGTCACAATTCTCTTTTCTAACAGATTATAGGACATCATGGCGCACGGGCATTGCATCTGATTACAAATGCGACAATTATAAGTTTGATTTGCTCTCGAGGAGGATTAATTTATTAATTTACGCTTTAAAAACAAGACCAGAATGCGGCGTTGTGTTCAGCCACACAATGTCTCAATATTGGGCAGAAAGTTAGAGACGGCATGTTTAAGCACTAGGTTTCTCTATCTTCTTCTGGGTTACAATAATCCACATATGGTGGGTTTAGAAGGAACCTAGTATTAAGTATATTTGGGTTTCCACTTCTAGTTTATGTTTTATATATAACATTTTATATATTAGCTTAGCTGGACATAATGCTTCGTACTTTTAAAACATATAAAAACATAACACAGGAGGTATTTGAACTTACGGCTCTTGGATTTTGATGTTAAGAGGCGCGTGTTCAATTATTGTTTAAAAATAATATTGTTAAAATAAACGTTTTCTAAACATAGTATGTCATTTTCATTAGTGATCAAACACTTATCACGTAAAAACTCAAAGTAAATGTTAAGTTAAATTTTTAGTAAGATCAAATCAAGGTAATAAATTTATAAATGTAATTATTATGAACAAACCTCTTCAGCTTTCTTTTTCCCCTTCTTCTTTTTGGGTTTGGTTTCTAGAACGACATACGTAATTAGCATAAATAATACTCGTATCAAGTTTTCGTGGATTGACCACATCGATCATTTCATCGATGTAATGAGACCACAAAAACTAGACTAGAATAATAAAAGAATGATAAAAAAAGAATGGAAGAGTCAGTGATAAGAGAAATAGGGGAAGGAACTTTGAGAACACAATGTCAAAGATATGCGAGTAATAGAAGAATATTATATTCAAAATCATAAGGACTCTCCAACGTGTACATATGAAGAAGTTAAAAACGGTGAACGAGGTGAAAGAGGTATGCTGAAATACAGCATTTGGGGTACGGGTTACCGTTTGGCTTTCCTACATAGAAATTAATAAGAATATTTTTTTAATTGACTTATTTTCACATATATCTTGAAAATAATAGAGCTCCAAAACTAAACAACTTTACACAATGCTAAATCCTCATTAAAACAACACATTAATTTATTAATAAGTAACGTCTGTAAAAAACATTAGTATACCAATCGAAAAGCACTCACATCACATATTTATATGATAATATTTTTTAATACTAACCTACTATGTGTAAGCAAAGGCGTTGCTTAGAAATTATTGATCTAATTCGCTTTCCCGTATTGTACATCTATGTATATACATATATTAGTGTCTTGTAACGTTGTATGTAGATAGAAGATATATTAAGAATTCCGTAGTAATGGTATTTAAATATTTGTGCGTATGCGTATATTAAACCACTTTACCGGTTAAAATGCAACTTTCGCTTTTCTGTTTTGGTAAAATTCCGTATATATTTTCTGTATATGTTTTGTAGAGTCCCAGAATTTGCTATCACCGTCTCAATTTGGCTTTAGAAGCAAAAAATCTTGTGACGATGCTGTACACGAATACGTTACTACTATAGTTCAAAAACTAAATAAGAAATATAACTGCTTAACTATCTTTATAGATCTCGCAAAAGCTTTCGATACGGTCTCTTTGTCTATTCTGGTTGAAAATCTACAAGCTATCGGCGTGCGGGGAGGACCACTGGACTTAGTAAAAAGCTATATTTCTGAAAGGACACAAATAGTTAAGATAGGAGATGTCGTAAGTGACGAAGCTTCTATTGTTTATGACGTTCCTCAGGGCAGTGTTTTAGGGCCTACGCTCTTTTTGCGCTATATAAATGATTTAACCAAGCTGAGGCTACAAAACGCACACGCACACGCACACGCACACGCACACGCACACGCACACGCACACGCACACGCACACGCACACGCACACGCACACGCACACGCACACGCACACGCACACGCACACGCACACGCACACGCACACGCACACGCACACGCACACGCACACGCACACGCACACGCACACGCACACGCACACGCACACGCACACGCACACGCACCGCACACGCACACGCACACGCACACGCACACGCACACGCGCACGCGCACGCGCACGCACACACACACACACACACACACACACGCACACGCGCACGCGCACACACATACACACACACACACACACACACACACACACACACATCACCCTTTTACATGTATATGCTTAACAGTATGGCCATGCACCTTTAGTACAATCTAAGTGGTGAGGCCCAGAAGACCTAAAACACAAGGAATTTTAGTTTAAGCTCCTGTCACTCATAACTACCGGATTGTTTATGTAAATTAGTGTGTGAATTATGTAAGTGACCACAATTTGTGTAAGCATGTTAATAGTGAGAGAAAATAAAAACTATTTATATTTTGTATTTTGTATATTTAGTTGCTGTTGTAGTTGAACTCGAATTTTGGAAATTCAAGCGATAAACTAAATTACAACAGCATCAATCATTGTCTATACATTACCAATAACAGGTGGTAAAGATTCAAAAGAAGCGCTTGTATATGATGTGTCAGTGTATTGGACTTCCGGCTCCAAGTTAGTTGTGGCCACCAACTCCTCATCTTGCTGAACTGGATCTGTAAATGTTTAGAAAAAAGCTAGTTACTTCAAGCTAATAACTTCCATTCGTATACTAATGGATACCATATTATTGTAATAAAATCCAAGCATTTGCCTGGACTGAAACCAATGCCAAAAGGTATTTTGGCATTGGCTCGGGTATTTCTAACCACAACTTTCATTTATTTTGGCATAAATTTTAAGTTTCATTTGCTTAATAATTGAATTAGAAATTCCTCTCAGGAAGAAAGGTTTTTTAAGTATAAATTAACGAATCCGGTTTAGTTCAGTAACTTGATCTTTATTTTATTTCTCTCTTAGAGTGCTCTTTGACACGAGAAGACACATAAGTGTAACAAAAATATGGCATTTCGATGAAATGTCATTCTGGTCTCTCCGGCCTCTTCGTACTCAGATCGTCAAGTTAGAAATATATGTTTAGTTAAAAAATATGATTTTTAATTATATATGTTTAATATCTATCAGTAATCATACTGTTACTGGTAGAAATAACAGTTAAATTACTGTTTACTGACGAAAGTACAGAAAAATATCCTATTTGGATGACATAGCATCAATATTACCAGAGATACTATTCTTTCTTTATACTTAAAAAGAAGTCTCATATATAAAAAGACCAAGTCTCTTTTCGTACATAAGGTTTCTTTTTTCGTAAGTTGTAAGTTATAAGCCTATAAGTTTTGTATATTTACCTGGGGTTTCCGGTTTCTTTTCTTTTTCAGCCTGAAACAATTTGAAGCGATATTAGTTGTTTTAGAAAATTGCTTAATATCACAATTAAAAAAAAGGGAGAAGACGATTCTGTGTTAAAGATTATCTTCTTATATTGTGACTTGTTATATATTGTAAATGATAATGATCAATAATTCTTCTTCTTCTTCCTCTTTTTGGCAGTTGAACATAATTCACTTAGCCAATGTCCCGATGAATGGAGAACATACAATAAAGAATTTACGTCAAAAAGACGGATGTAGTACTACCCAATAGAAGAATGCAAGTTTACAATAGATCCAATTTAAATCATCCAATATTTCCGAAAGTATCCAAGTAGTATCCAATACTTCATCCTGTCTCCATATATTACTGTGTATTTTCATTTCTCCGCCTCTGGTTCATGTAATACGACGATCCAATTGAAATTCTTTACATTGTCAGAAAATTTAAATTTACCTTGGTACGGTTTTTGGTTCGTACGTTTAAAAAATGGATCATGAATTTTTGAATAAAATTGTTTGAATTTGAGTCTAATTCACACTATCTCCATATATTACTGCGTATTTTCAATTCTCCGCTCTGGTTCATGTAATACAACGTTATGTTCTGCTAATAAGCTTGTAATATTTCAAAATCAGGTCAGAAGTGGTCCAGAGTATTTTTTTCATTAGGTTTTTTCGTACCACTTTGCTATTGCTATACTTTGGTAGAACAGAGTTTCTCCACTCGACATTTACAAATTAAAATAAAGCATAAAGAACAGAAAGGAGAGTAATAACACTAACTAAGTAATCTCAACCAACTGTACTATATAAACTTTTCCTCACTATAAATATCTTCATTTACTTTCACCCCATAATTTGCAAAGCATAATAAGGAGCTAGAAAACCTAGAATCTAACACTCCGTTCCAATTATGCGACAGAATAAGGAGCATTTCCTGTTGAGTGGTAAAACTCAATGTCAATATAACATTTTATCAAAATATTATGTGAAGTGCAACGATATAGCCCCATCAGCGGGACTGCCAACTAAGAATTTAACTTTTTTCTGACAGACTTTACGGCTGTTGATCTAGAATTTTCTTAATCATTTTAATACCTCTCGTATATGTTCATATATTGTCACGGATACACAGATACGAGCCCACCTTATTTTGCCACCGTTTTGTCAGAAAACACTCCCCATCAGGTAATTATATGCTACTATATATTTGACTTTTATTTCTATAATATTTATTTATATCAATATTTTTAATCTTTAAGCAACTTACTTTCTTAGGTTGTTGTTTTTTCGCCATTTTATATGAAATTAATGTGTAAAATAATAATATTTCTATTAAAAATAAACTGTTTACGAAATTTACTCGAATGTCAAACTTGATATATTGGTATAGTACATAGATTATATAACGTTTTTGATATATTGTTTTTTTTTTAATTTTGACAGCAAATAACCACAAAAATAGTTGTATACTATACTTTTATAAGTATCGTACTAACGCACAAAGAGTTCTATACTAATTTCAAGAATACATTATGAGCTTCTGTTGAAATTTTCTGATATATGCATAGATTTCAGATAAAGTCAATTTATTTGTGTCAATAACCTAATTTGTTTACACTATAAATTCTAAATGCTTGTTAGATTTCGTAACTCTAAGTCAATGGTGAGTACTCTATGGGGTTTAATTTGTTTTTTTTTTTTTTTTTTTTTTTAGCTTCACGCTTTTATCCCGCACATGGCAGGGTAGGCAGAGGGAACTGCAGGAACCGTACGAACCTAGTGTTAAGACACTCCGTTACTTAGTCCCTGCTTATTTCGTCCCCGCTTTCCGCCGTTTTCGAGGCATTGCGTGTTGAGTGGCGGAACTCAACGCCGTGCTTTGCCTTAGTTGCCAGAGCGAAGAAAATGGAAATAGAAAAATCCATCTTCCCCGACTGGGGATCGAGAGGGGTTTAATAATGCGAAAAAATAACATTCTATAATTATTTATCTGTCTTTGGTTTGGATTAACATTTAAAAATGTCATAAAAATTATAAAGACCTCGGCAAGCGAAGAGTTGGACGTCCTCCAGTCAGTCCTCCAGTCCTCCATGGACCGATGACATAAAAAGGGCTAGTAGTAACTGGATGGCGAAAGTGACTTATGGCGTACTCTATTGGATACCAATGTCCAACAGTTGGCTGCTGTGAGCTGATGAGATGAGATGAGAAATTTTGTCGATTTCATTAGAAATGAGGAACATTAAAAATTATCCTGTTTTTCTTAGCTTCATGCTTCTTTCCGCGTTTAGCAAGGTAGACAGAGTGAAAACCTAGTGTTAAGACACTCCATTCCCAGCTTTCCGCTGTCTTTTGAGACATTTCGTGTTGAGTGTCGGAACTCAATGCCGTGCTTGTCTGGATGCCAGAGAAAGAGATATAGATTCGCAGATAAAAAATACATTCTCCACTCATCGAACCTATTAAATGTCACGTTTATAGGCAGACGCTAAACCTCTTCGCCACGTCAATCAACCTAATAGTCGATCATATCTCCGTTCTCTGTGAGACATAGATTCTTTTAATAATATGTTGACTTCAATTATAAAGCAATTACTATCTAGTTAGACTAGCCGGATTATCTATATGCTAGTAGTAATATCTAGATTTTAGAATTCAATTAGTCTAGACTAGAATTTTAATTTAATTTAAAAATAATATTTATATAAGAAAAACCATTAAAGAAAGATTTAGAAACTTCATTCAAAGTGCATTTTCATTGTCGCATATAATGCATGAGAATTACACCACTTGTTAGTAATTTGCTCTCATTAATAACCGGCGGTAACGATACGACTAAGATTTTTTTATTGAAATATGTTTTTTTTTAGCTTTTGGGTTGAGCATAACAGAGTGTGCAATGACTTTGTGTTAAAAAATTTTATATTTTTTATTGATATATAATTAACACTCCAGATACTACTTGTACCCTTTCTAATCTGTTCTTACCACAAATACTCGTATATTGATGTTAATATATAGTATATTATATAATTAATATTATTCATAATGAATCTTTTATTTATACATTATTTTTGTATTAATTATTACATAATATTAAGTATTAAAAATTAAGACACTCCGTTCTTCATTTTCATTGAAGTAAAGTGGAGAAAAAGAATAATGAAATAAAATATTGATATTAATAAAAGATTTTTTATTCTCTATCATGAAGAAGTAAATGCAGAAGTGGGGAACAGATTGAAAAGCATCAGCCTCAATTACAACGATCTAAATGTAAAAAGAAATTGATTGGTTATGTGCGATTAGTACTCGAGCACAGCAGGTTCCGTACATATTTTATGATATATTTTTGCAGATCAGCGGAAAGTTATAAAAAAATTAAATTTACGGCCGTTTGTTATGTTTTCTGCCTGTGTGATAAATGTAAAATTTCAATTTTGTAAGCTTTATTCCATTATTTGTACTGTACGCTGATAAGAAATTAGGTTTAGTTAAGGTCGTGTTGAATAAGATCTTGACAAAAATGATTTTGTCTAACAAGCACGTAAATAAAATGAATATTATGTATCCATATGTTATTTACCCCAGAGTAACAAGATTCCCTCATCTTACGCCCATGATCTGGGCCCTTCTCCCATCGTCTGAGATTTTTGTAATATTTTTAATTATATGTATAAAATAAATAAAAGAATTTGTTATTTAGAAATTTATAAAAACCTAAGTACTACTAAGAGCTTAAATTAAATCAAAATCGTTTCATGTAAATGCCTCTTCATAACAACAATCGATTGTTAGGCATTGAGTGTAGAATTACTTACAATGACTTTTGACCCCGACGCGGCAAGTAGTTTTAATATAACAAATCAATTTTTTTATAATTATTTATTAAGTGTTGGGACAATAATAAGGTAAGATATATAACAAAATATATATATTTCATATAAAAATTAAAAAATATATGTAAATATATAAGTATGTATGTTACTATTGTGGATGAATATATGTGAGTGTTTCATTATTTTTTTATATTAGCAAGAGAGAGAGAGAGAGAATGCAGTGATTCATTATTCCGTTTTTTATTATAGGAGTGATTTTGTTATCTATAAGAGAAGTGTATTTTCGAGCGTCATATTTTAATATCTCTATTCAGAAAACCTTAAAAGTCAACACCACGTTTTTTCTCATTTAGAGCACTGAAATTAAAATAATTAATTGTACTGAGCAGGAACGGAACCTGCATGCATCTCGCCTACATGTTATGCTAACTTGCTCGCTGCGACTTAGCATGTTATGGTATACATTTTGTTTTTGCAAACTGGTAGTTATTTACCTGCTAGATATTTCTATTTAACACTCGTAAAATCAAAATCTTATATAATTTTTTTATTGCTGCTAGACAAGGAACGCTATCTGAGACTTTATCAGCGAGTATTGAAACCGGACGTAAGATTTTTAGATATATTTACATTTTTAAAAGGTTTTGCTATAGAAAATTTTCTAAGCAATATTGATAGGTTTCGTAAAAAAGAACAATATCGTTTACAATATTTATTCAGTATCTTCACAATAATATTAACAATGGCTAATATATTTATTTATTACAACATAATGCTGAGCTGTTCTAAGGTCGACTAGAGCTATGGCAGCATACTGTAATTATTAAAAATAATTGCCAGTTGGAAATATAGAGAACCGACGTTACGATTCCCACTCGAAGAAGATGGACTATTTCATTTTCATTTTCTTCGCTACGGTAACAAAGAAGTGCAGCGTTTAGTTCCGCCACTCAATACGCAGGCTTCAAAAGGTGGTGAACAGGAAACTGAGTGTCGTAATACTAAGTTTCGCCGGTTCCTGCGGTTCTCTCTGCCTACCATGCTGCTAAAGGAATAAAGTGTGAAGCTATAAAAATACTAATTGTCGTTTTTACAGTGAGAGGCTTCGCCTTTTCGCAACAACCTTAAAAAATGTATTTTTATATTATTTGCGTGTTGAGTGGCGGAACTCAACGCCGCGCATTGCCTTAGATGCCAGAGCGAAGAAAATGGAAATAGAAAAATCTATCTTCTCCGACTGGGGATCGAACCCAGTAACCGTCGCGTTACAGGCAGACGTTGCGCCTCTGCGCCACGACAGTCCTCGTCGTCGTCGACGGTGCCTCTAAAACGGCGGAAAGTGGGGACGGAGTAAGCAGGGACTAAGTAACGGAGTGTCTTAACACTAGGTTCTTATGGTTCCTGCAGTTCCCTCTGCCTACCCTGCCATGTGCGTGATAAAGCGTGAAGCTAAAAAAATAAAATTATATATATATATATATATATATATATATATATATATATATATATATATATATATATATATATATATCTCGTAGTTAAAAGGAAATAGCTTAGAGCTTGGTATGTACGATATACACATACTATAATTAGGTGTACTTTAACCGCAGGCTACGTATAATAATATAATAAAGAATATAAAGCCTTTTATTTATTGAATACATTAATATTCATAGTTATTACAGCAAATAACATATATTTAGAAAACAGAAGTGGTTAAAGTGATTTTTTAATAAGAAACATCGCAATACACGAAGATTATATGTTTTGAGGGTATTCAGAAAAAAGATCTCTCGACTTCCGTGAGGGAGATGGAAAACGGTTGTATCTCTAGGTGCCCATAAATATGGATGCGTTTTTTGGTTTGGCTCGGCCTGTATTCCAGTCCAGTAGGACATGATGGACCATAGCTGTAGACTGTAACTGATGCTTGTATCAGAATGTTTCTATCAGACGCATACTTTAGTATAAGATGTTGCAAGTATTGTTGGTGTGTCTTTTTATAAATAAATAAATAAATAAATAAGCTGCTAGGGCGGTAAGTCCAGCCGTGTGATACCTTTGGTTGTTCAGAGGAGGTCCAGCTTAGAAAACTAGAGGACTTAGCAGCAGCTCAGAAATAAAGCTGCTACGATTGACACAATTTCAATATTTAGCTATAGATTTTTTTGTAATTTGTAGTTAATCGAGACTTTTTAAAACGATTTACAAAAATTAGTTTTAAGACAGTTTTAGTAATTAAAGGCATTTTTCAAACAAACATCAGTAAATATTAAATTTTAATTCTGTAAAAAATATCGTTTTTCTTATATAAAGCAAAAATTGGGATTCAAACCTTTATTTCATAATTAAATTTAATATTAATTTCAAACGTGCTATTATCAATAATTGGCTCTTATACTATAAAAAAAATTATTATAATGACGAGGTGAAAAACCTAATTGCACTTTTATTAGAACTTGATACCAATACTATTTATTTAAATTAACTTGCTTTAATTGTTGTAATCATTATATATTTGTGGAAGCGTTTTAATTGCGCACGCTTAGAGAGGCGAGTGTTTGACCTAAAATTTTGCTTTTAGTACCGTTTTAAAGATCTCAAAAGGCGTATACGTAAAAAAAATAAAGCTGATGTTCAAATTTAGACAGTTCAATTGATAATTGATAAATCAAATTCTGCACGTTAGGTGATTGGATTTGCTAGACATTTGACAATTGGCCCTTCCGTCAGTCTCAAAAATTATGTGTTTAAAAATATAGCTTTACCATCCCTAAAAGCTGTTAAGGCGAAGCGCAAAGGTCTGTAAACGCGACGGTTGGGAGTTCGAATCCAAGTTGATAGAATTGATTATTTTAATTTTTCTCTCATATGTCTTATCACTTAACATATTATTAATCCCTGCTCAATTCTTTATATGTTTTTCTATATATGTTTGTACTGTCTTTAATATTCCATATATGTGTGTCTGTATATTGTACATATATTTTCGGTTTGATCCCTAGTCGGAGAAGATGGATTTTTCTATTTCCATTTTCTTCGCTCTGGCAAACTAGGCAAAGCGCGACGTTGAGTTCCGCCACTCAACACGCAATGCCTCGAAAAAGGCGGAAAGTGGGGACGGAGAAAGCAGGGACTAAGCAACGGAGTGTCTTAACACTAGGTTCCCACGGTCCCTGCAGTTCCCTCTGCCTACCCTGCCATGTGCGGGATAAAGCGTGAAGCTAAAAAAAATGTAACTAGCATACATATAAGTTGAAATAAATAATATTATAAAATAAAAACTAATAATAAGCATGGCTTACGGTCTTACGAATGGATTTAAACAGTTTCTCACTTAAGTATTGAATTATACATATACATATATATGGGAAGGAAATTCAAATTAAAAAATCAAATATAATACCCTCCGGTCGCAGATTCAAACCTTGTCTCTTCGAGCGAGAAAATAAAAAAGTCATACCTCATAAGAGAATTGAAGCCTCTACCATCGCAGATATGGTCTTACAATAACTAATAGTAGTCGTCACTAACTAACATCTATCTATCTCTTTCTAACGCTATATAATTTATACGCTATGTTGAATAGAGAGGTCGTCGCATGAATAAGTACTGATTAACCTGTTACCATTGACTTTATTTAAAGCGATATTTATTAAATATATAATAATTGATTAGTAAACAAATGTTTAAATGGTACATTATATAAATGTGTAGGTATACCACAAGCGCAATTTGCGCGGCGCTAATAAAATGAGAAGGTCAGGGGATTCGAGTAAAATGTCTTAGAAAAAATACTTTTTTTTTAATGGGAAGGACAAGGCAAACGAGCGGTCGTGTCACCTGATGGTAAGTGATCACCGAACCCCACGGCCCTGTGTAACAGCAGAGGTGTTACAAGAGCGTTGCCGGCCTTTAAGGTGGCGTAGACGCGCTTTTTGAAGGTACCCATGTCGTATCGATCTGGAAACACTGCCGCAGGTAGGCTATTCCACAGTAGTGTGGTGCGAGGATAAAAGTTCCTACGGAACCGCACAGTAGATTAGTAAGTAGTAGATACTTGAAGAAAACATAAAATTTGAGCGCAGCGTCAACCTACCTACCCTACTTCGTTCCTACCCTTAATATGGATTAACATTTTAAAAATCATATTTTTTTTACCAGATTTACAAACAATGGGTTTTTTAGAAGATTGCGATTTGAAGAATGTACCAGATATACCTGAGTACTACAAGGGGAAGACTCTTTTCATCACAGGTGGATCGGGTAAGTGCAAAAAAAAAAATAATATATCAATTATTTATTTATTATTGTTTTAGCTTCACGCTTTATCCCGCACATGACAGGGTAGGCAGAGGGAACTGCAGGAACAATAGGAACCTAGGGTTAAGACACTCCATTGCTTGCCCCTGCTTTTCCGTCCCCATTTTCCACGTGGCGGAACTCAGTGCCGCGCATTGCCTAGTTTCCAGAGCAATCGAACGCACAAACCATCACGATTACAGGTAGAAGCAGTACCTCTGCGCCACCACGGCGGCAATCATTGCTACGTTTTTATATGATTTTACATATTGCAACGTATGTCATAGGTACAGGGGGCTATATTGACGTAATTAAATATAGCCTATTGGCTTATAAATAGACTATCCGGTAAAAAATATTTTTCAATTCGCATTAATAGTTTTGGAGATTAGAGTGTGCACTCAAACATAGTATGCAAGTTCGAATTCGCTTATCATTGGGTGTGGAAATGGTCTTACTCGTAAAGTTTATATAAACTTAAATTATATTACTATTTTCTACACTAGACAGTTGTGAGTTCGATTTCCAGTTATGGCAATGATTTTTTTCAACACGCAACATCACGAAAACGTTCTCGTTATCCCGCTATATGCGTGAAGATGACAAGAAAAGATATATTCTCATATAAAATCATATATTATACTTAAAGAGGTCAATGTTTCATTGTTGAAACATTGTTGCAGTAAATTTGCTTTATGCTTTGGCCAAAGAAATCCTCCTCACAGTCGTATCTCAATCTACATAAAGAACGAAGAAGACCAATCCACATATGTCAATCTACAAGAAGAACATATGGCAAATCAGAATGCAACATTTATACTATTTCTAACTTTCAAAAGAAAACCCAAAGGGATTTTAACTCGCGCCTTACGAAAACTGCTATGATAAATGAATCATTGGCTTCGTGGTTAGAGAGCTTAGTCGAATATTTATCGTGATATACAATTGTTTTTTTTATATAAAACAGCTATATTGTATCTTTATATATATATATATATATATATATATATATATATATATATATATATATATATATATATATATATATATATATATATATATATATATATATATATATATATATATATATATATATATATATATATATATATATATATATATATATATATATATATATATATATATATATATATCGTATATGTGAGAAAATCTAGTACAAAAAAGAATAATGTGGTTGTTTTTACAGTAAAACTCGATTATCCGGCCCTCGGTTATACGGATTCGCGATTATCTTCGTGCTTCGTGGTTAGAGAGCTTAGTCGAATATTTATCGTGATATACAATTGTTTTTTTTTATATAAAACAGCTATATTGTATCTTTATATATATATATATATATATATATATATATATATATATATATATATATATATATATATATATATATATATATATATATATATATATATATATATATATATATATATATATATATATATATATATATATATATATATATATATATATATATATATATATATATATATATATATATATATATATATATATATATATATATATATATATATATATATAATATATATATATATATATATATATATATATATATATATATATATATATATATATATATATATATATATCGTATATGTGAGAAAATCTAGTACAAAAAAGAATAATGTGGTTGTTTTTACAGTAAAACTCGATTATCCGGCCCTCGGTTATACGGATTCGCGATTATCCGGATTACAGGTCAATTGAATTAAATGTACCTACAAGTCGTACTTGTTAATAATAAGGCTCACGTCAAATGTCAATTGATAAATATTTTCAACTAAATTTCTTCTTAAATGACTGACTTAATGAATTACATACATAACTTACTTACTAACTAATACAAACATAACTTCTCCATCCCTAGCTTCTTCTTCTTCTCTATCCCTCCCTAGGGGTAGTCAGAGAGAACGGAGCGCCAAACGTTGCGGTCCCTGCATACCTCTCCCGCCTCGTCCACTGTCATTAACATTAACCTCTTCATACATGCTCTCCGGGGAGACTTCATGCTTTTTACGTGACCTTTCTCCAGTATCTTCGATACTGTGTTTAAATTGGATATTATGTCATTATAAATTGTATTCTGATATAGAACGTGGTAGATTGTGAAGGTAGATGTTTGCATCTACCTTCACAATCTACCACGTTTATAATATTACTTGATTTCGTTGGGATGTCAAAATATACAGCGTTCTGTATAATTGCATATTATTTTCTTCTAAGGCGTCATATTTATAAGTAATATTAGTTAAATCTCCTCTACCTCCTTTCCCTCCTACCTCTTACCACCTCTTCTCCATCCCTTTCATTCTGAATTGTGGAAATCTACCTCTAATTTTTAACTTACAACATTTGAAATATGAACACCCTTATTGTTAGGATTTTATACACTAATATATTTTAATCATATTTCCATTATTTACAGGTTTTATGGGAAAAGTTCTGATAGAAAAACTCCTGCATTCCTGTCCAGATATAAACAAAATCTATCTATTGTTAAGAAGTAAAAAAGGGATAAAACCAGAAGATAGGTTATCTGCTATATATTCTTCTAGAGTAAGTTGTTGCTTTTTTCCTGATTCTCTGTTCCCGTTTTATAAATGATAAAGTCACAATTACCAAGCCTTTTACTATAAATAAGTTAAAATATGTGTTTTTTAAAACCCAACGTGAGGTAGATTGGTGAGGAATTAACACCAGATGAACCTGGTGGCTCATTTGGTTGTAAAGAATAGTTACAAAATGTTTTTACAAATTGTCATCGGTCTTTTTGCCCAATTTTTGCTTTTACTCTAGGATAGAGAAAGTTGTGGAGTAACTTACTCATATATACTACTTTTTATCCCATGCAACAGATTTACTGGCTTTGAATGCACGCCAGTGATGAATTGTATACTATTTTTATTTTTATGCATTAATAGTCCGATGGTTGATGGATGATTTTTCTATTTCCATTTTCGCTCTGGAAACTAGGCAAAGTGCGGCGTTGAGTTCCGCCACTCAAAACGCAATGCCTCGAAAAAGGCGGAAAGTGGGGACGGAGAAAGCAGGGACTAAGCAACGGAGTGTCTTAACACTAAGTTCATATGGTTCCTACAGTTCCCTCTGCCCACCCTGTAATATGCGGGATAAAGCGTGAAGCTATAAAAAAACTAATAGTCCGATATTTACAAAATATCATAATATCAAAACAGGTGGTGCGTGGGGAACGAAGTGTCTTACATTAGGTTCCCACAGTTCCTGTGGTTTCCTATATCTACTCTACGAGCGGGATAGAGCGTGAAACTATTAAAACATACTTAATGTTAATTTACACTATTTATCATAATTGAAGTGATTCTATGGGAAAAGGTAAAAAATATATGTAAATTACATACATATTTACCACACAGCTGCTAATACGTATATACCTTACCTCACCTTACCTTAAAAATAGTGTTTACTTACCTTTACAAGAAGTTCGTTTACCATATCTGTATCATAAAAAAACTTTAAAATATGAACAAGATAAGGTATTAAGGTTTTATTCAACTTAATCTATATAATTATCTGCACTTAAATCAATAATTTAAACTTTTCAGTGTTTCGATCGTCTCAGGAAGGAAAAACCGGAAGTGTTCATGAAGAAAGTGTTTTACATCAGCGGAGATGTCAGCGATATAGGTTTAGGTAAATGTTTTACTAGTATACAATTAATATCAACCGTACTATTGCTACCTACTTAAGGGCTTACCTACCTATCTACTTACCTACCTACAACGAGGTAGGTAAGTAACTCGTGGCGCAGAGGCGCAACGTCTGCCTGTAACGCGACGGTTTCTGGGTTCGATCCCCAGTCGGAGAAAATGGATTTTACTATTTCCATTTTCTTCGCTCTGGCAAACTAGGCAAAGCGCGGCGTTGAGTTCCGCCACTCAACACGCAATGCCTCGAAAGAGGCGGAAAGTGGGGACGAAGAAAGCAGGAACTAAACAACGGAGTGTCTTAACACTAGGGTCATATGGTTCCTGCAGTTCCATCTGCCTACCCTGCCATGTGCAGGATAAAGCGTGAAGCTAAAAAAAAACACGTAGGTATATCTAGTATCTGCCAAATATCCGAATGTAAACGGAAATATTTAGTCATACTCTTGTTAAAATGTCATGTGGCATATAAAGAAAACGACCACTTACACACTTTATTAATTTGAGTTATCACACTTGATTACACTGCACTTTCACTTTACACTTGCACTTGTAAACTAAGTTTTCACTTTAAGCTCTACACTCTATCTACTTTATTCATTTATAGACAATAACCAGTCTACACCTTAAGTAAGGCGGAATAACGATGTGCTGAACTAAACTGTTAAAAGTCTCGCTTCCTAGCCATTTTATCAATATTATCATTATATATATTTCTTTTTTCAGCTTCACGCTTTATCCCGCATATAGCAGGGAAGGCAGAGGGAACTGCAGGAACCATATGAACCTAGTGTTAAGACACTCCGTTGCTTACTTCCTGCTTTTCTCCGTCCCCGCTTTCTGCCTTTTTTGAGGCATTGCGTGTTGAGTGGCGGAACTCAACGCCGCGTTTTGCCTAGTTTCCAGAGCGAAGAAAATGGAAACAAAACTATTTTCTTACATACTATACACTACTAAAGAATAAATTTTAGCAACTAGCTAAAGCTAACTCTCCCTGAGTGAGATTCCAATCCACACCTGGCGCGTTTACAGTTCTGAAGTAATTAATTTTGTGAAGAAATCTGATTAGTGTAAATATTTATTTAAAATGTTATTTTACACTAATGATAGAAAAATCTTTAAAAAAATATATTCAAAATTTTAAGCGTAAAAAAAGGTCAAACGGTTGCTCCTTTTTCATTTTCTCTTTAAGTTATCCAAATTTAAACATGAATTAATGCGAAACAAGAGCCGTGGGTTCAAATCCAGGTACATTAAAAATTAATATTTAGAATTTCTCTTTTGCAGGTATTACAGAAGAAAATAAAACATTACTGGAGAATACAACTAATATTATTTTTCACGTAGCCGCTAGTGTGAGGTAAGTGGAAACCAGAAGGAGGCGAGTTTTTTACGTAAAATTTTACTATTGGTACCGTTTTAAAGATGTCGAAAAGGCGAATTGGTGAAAAACTTCAACTGTTTTTTTTAGCTTCAAGCTTTCCGCAGGGTAGGCAGAGGGAACTGCAGGAACCATAGGAACCTAGTGTTAAGACACTCCGTGGCTTAGTCCCTGCTTTCACCGTTCCCGCTTTCCGCCATTATCCGAGGCATTTGCGTGTTGAATGGCGGAACTCAACACCTGGCTTTGCCTAGTATCCAAAGCGAAGAAAATGGAAATAGAATAATCCATCTTCCCCGAGTGGGAATTGAACCGACAAACCGTCACGTTTACAGGCAGACGCTATACCTCTGCGCCACGACGATCCACGCATTTTTTCAATTTTAAAAATTCTTTTAACCAAAAAAAGATTTCGAGTGCGCGGAGATCTTAGTAATATATTTAATTAGCATATATAACATAAACGATATATTTTATAGATTTGACGATTCCTTAAAAGTAGCTGCAAACTTGAATCTACGGGGAACAAGGGAGGTGGTGGAACTTGCCAAGCATATGAAAAAATTAGAGGTAAGAGAGGTTAATAAAAAAAATTTTTTTTTTCTACCTTCGCGCTGCATGAAGGATGCTAGTGTTAGGATACTCCGTTTTCTCACTTACCATACAATTTCTAGGACGTTCATAAATGACATAACTAGACGCCGCTCTTTACCTTGTTATTTAAGGTAAAATAAAATATTTTTTCCCTCAGGCAGGATTGGAACCCACGATCATCATGTGCATAATATCATCCTATCAATATATATATATATATATATATATATATATATATATATATATATATATATATATATATATATATATATATATATATATATATATATATATATATATATATATATATATATATATATATATATATATATATATATATATATATATATATATATATATATATATATATATATATATATATATATATATATATATATATATATATATATATATATATATATATATATATATATATATATATATATATATATATATATATATATATATATATATATATATATATATATATATATATATATATATATATATATATATATATATATATATATATATATATATATATATATATATATATATATATATACCATATCATCACTGCTGCAATAATGTTTCAGGTATTCGTACACGTTTCAACATCATATGCTAACACCAATAGAAAATGTATAGATGAAGTAGTATATCCACCTTTTGCAGATTGGAAAGACACTTTAGATATCTGTGAAAAATTGGATAACCATACGTTAAACATTTTAACTCCTAAGTAAGTTTTTTTAGAAAAATATTTTTTTTTTTTAAATTATTTAAATTTCAATGATTGTGGATTCGAACCCAGTAAGGGAAAGGGTGCTTAGGTCGATTACGGTACGATTATGACGGAAAACGATACGAGGAAAACGTATTTATAGCTGTCATTAGTATTGTAGAGCCGCCCTACAGCGCCATACCCCCTAGCCTAAATCTTACCCTACCCTACTCTACGCCCTACCCTACGCCCTACCCTAAATCTTACCCTACGCCCTACTCTACGCTCTACCCTACGCCCTGCCCTACACGGAGAAGTTTTAATGACATATACAGAGTACAGAAATATGGAAATGGTACAAACTATAGAAATAGTGCATTATGACTGCACTTTAATTGATTAAAATTATGCAATATAAATTATGACTACAAATACGATAGTAACCAAAGTTAACACAAACGTAACTCGACAAGTCGTAAGAGCGTGTGGCTTATTGGCGATAAGCATTTGAACGGCTTTCAAGAAGTGCAGGTTCTAAATTCTAACGGCCTTATTCATAAAAAGTTATAGCACGCTTAAAGACTCGATATAGTATAGTTGTCAAAAAACGTTATTCATAACAGCATTTTAGTGCCAATCAGTTCTATAAACCTATCATAAAGTTATAGAACCGAGAACCCTACTATAAAAGTGTTTTAACGTCCAAAGATGGCCGATTCATATAACAGCTGATTATGGCTCATACTAATATGAGCATTGATATGACGTCGTCGAGTCGCTTGTCATCAAGAGTGTCAATTTCAGTTTCGTAAACAAAACAATATAACAATTGGCATTTTGTTCGATATTTATTAACTATATTTAGTTATTAACAAGTTTATTAATAATAAATTCTAAATAAGAAAGGTGCACAGAACATAGGTAATACTTGTCCACGTCTGAACAATTTTCAATTCTTTGTAGTTTTACTTCTTTTGACTTAATTTTTTAAAAATTAAGTAAGTTTATAAACTAAAATAAAATAAACATTCGTGTTTTTGTGATAACAACGACGTAAATCAAGCCGGTATATGTCAAGCCATTTCCAATAATATATTTTTGTACGTAATATTCTGTGGTCATACTATGTCAATGCGTTTGTCACTTATCATCTGTGAATTTACTGGTATTTTCGGCAACAAGTCGACCGACTTCAGTATAGTGGCAACATTGTGAACGTATAAATCAAATTAGTGACACTTTAGTTATAGAAGGCTTATAGAGCGTTTATGAATACAAACATTTATCGAACGTTCTATAAGCCTAAAGAGCGTGTTAACTAAAGTATGCTTAAAACGTTCTATAAGACTTTTTTATGAATAAGGCCGTAAATATTTTACACCTAATTTCCAGATATTTGGGAGAGTTGCCTAATACTTATGTATTCACAAAGCAATTAGCTGAGCACGTGATATGGGAAGAGAAGGGGAAGCTGCCTATTATTATAATGAGGCCTTCTATAGGTGAGATACAGATTAGATAAATAAAATATATATTTACGCACTGGGTTTTATATATATATATATATATATATATATATATATATATATATATATATATATATATATATATATATATATATATATATATATATATATAATATATATATATATATATATATATATATATATATATATATATATATATATATATATATATATATATATATATATATATATATATATATATATATATATATATATATATATATATATATATATATATATATATATATATATATATATATATATATATATATATATATATATATATATATATATATATATATATATATATATTTCTAAGTACAAGGTTGGAAACATTTTTGGCATAGAGAATTTATCTCTAATAGGGATTTACTACATTCAACCTATGAATATGATGGAAAGCAAATTTTTGCATGTTTAAGTATAAATCAGAGTATACATGTGAGTAAAACTTATTAATAAATTTATATACGTATGCAATACATATAAATACACAAATACACACATATACAGGGTGTATCTGACACGGCGGCCATTATCAAAACTACTTATAGAGGAATATATTTCGAGGCTATATACAAAAAACTATTTTATAATTATTAATAGTTTGGGTACAGCATCATTTTTTTCATTTCACGATATTTATACGTACTGTGTAATGCGTGAGGTAAACATCATTAATAATTATGAATGACGTACTACGAAAATATTATTAAACGTTGTCAATCTGTCAGCTTTCATTCAAAAAAAATAACCAAAAGAAAAAGATATATCTCTGTCCCGCTCTAACAGTACAGTGTACGCTCGCGTTATGACAAATGGCGTTTTATTTTGGACCAATAATTTAATTATTTATTTTGTTTGAAAAAAAAAATATAGGCTTTATATTTGAAAATTTTACTTATTTTATAATTTTTCCAGGTTTCTAAAGGCTAGCTAATACTATGCTTGAAATTATGGTCGCCATTACAGCCACATCCTGAATATATGACTGACTCCAGTGACTCTTTACTATTCTTTCACTGCCTATATATACGAGTATATTTGATTTTTACACGGAAAGTGATATATTTTTGCAATACCCCGAAGAGCGGAAAACGGAGAGTGAGGGATACAGCGGGAATTTAAAATGTATGTATTTTCTTTACTTCGTTCCAGTAATATCCAGTGTTGACGAACCGTTGGTAGGTTGGGTGGAAAATTTAAATGGACCTGTTGGTATGCTTGTGGCGAGCGGTAAAGGTAATATAGAATAAAATCTTGCTTTATAAATAGAAACAAAATCAAAGCAGTCGTGACACGATATAGTGTTTGAATGTAAATGCCACGTTTGTGGGTTCAAATCCCATTTTATTTTTTTTGTCGAGTGGACTTTCACCACTCAACACGCAACTTTTGTAAAGGCGGAAAATTGGCACAAAGAACGTTTTAATATTTGCTTTCCTTGTTTCCCATTCTTTGTGCAGGATGAATTTAAGTGAAAAATCAAAAACATATATTTATAATTTTTTTTAATATCGTTGTTCAATTTGAACCAGCAATTCCTATATGTATATATATAGGAATTGCTGGTTCAAATTATATATATATATATATATATATATATATATATATATATATATATATATATATATATATATATATATATATATATATATATATATATATATATATATATATATATATATATATATATATACATTATTGTGTTATTCTTCTATCGTGTTATTCTTTTAGGTATTTTACGAACTTTATACACAGATCCTGATATAGTATCGGACTATATACCAGTGGACGTTGCTATAAAATCTTTTATAGCGGGCGCCTGGTTGAGGGGTTCTAAAAAGTAAGTTACATATATACTTATATTTATTTATTATTGCAGAAATTCATAAAAATAAATGTATGAAAGATGGCTATGACGATAAAAAAAATGAAAGTATGTATACACATACACATATATATATATATATATATATATATATATATATATATATATATATATATATATATATATATATATATATATATATATATATATATATATATATATATATATATATATATATATATATATATATATATATATATATATATATATATATATATATATATATATATATATATATATATTCCCTCAGATTAGACCCAACAGATGACATAGAAGTCTACAACTGTTCAACAAGTCATATGAAGACCATGACAATAGGGGAAATTGTCGAGTATGGGAGGAACATAATATTGCACGAGATACCCCTAGAAGGGATGCTGTGGTACGTTGGAGGTTCCCTAACAACTTCTAAGTTGGAATACAATTTAAAAGTAAGTACCTATTTAATGTATCTGTTTACTATTTTATTGTAAGATTACAAGGAACCTAGTGTTAAGATACTTTGTTCTGTAATTTCCGCTATTCAAGGTAGCACGTTGTGTGGCGGAAATCTACGCCACGATTTGCCTTGTTGCTAGAGTGTGTAAAATTTAAAATAATTCATTCTTTTTTAAACGGGAATCGAATACAGGCCATCGCGTTAACAATCATAGGCTGTGTCTCTGCGCCACGAAGGTCCTTATGATGATGGGCAATATTTTCCAATTATATATTCTAGTTCCTAGAGCGATGAAGTCGGAAATGAAATAATCCACCACTCCTCGAGTGGAAATCGAACCTACAATCTGTCTTGTTTTAAGTTTGTCGTTTGAACAGAATGTGAAACACGGAGTGTTTTAACACTAGACTTTCTATTACTACAATATTATGCGAAATAAAGTGAAATGCTAAAAATAAAATATTCCACTAATCAATATGCTATTTATCAAATTTTGTGAGAAAGCGGAGAACGGAGTGTCTAGACACAAAGTTCGTGTAAATTAAAAAGTATACCTATCCTTTTCTTCTTTTTTCAGGTAATATTCTTGCATTTACTACCAGCGATATTTGTTGATTTAATTTTATGGATATCCGGTAGACAACCAATGTAAGATTTTTCTTTTTTGTAATAAAAGTAATGAGGCTGTCGTGGCTCTGTATGAATTTGCCTGAAAAAGGCGAAAAGCAGGGACAGAGAAAGCAGTGGACAAAGCAGCGGAGTGTCTTAACACTAGGTTCCTATGGTTCCCCCAGTTTCCTCTGCCCACCCTGCAATGTGCGAGATAAAAACGTGAAGCTAAAAGCCTAAAAACGCCATAGTTGATAATTCAAAAGCTATTTTGGAGAATAACCTAAATATTTTTTTTGATATATTAGAACAAAGCGCGGCGTTAAGTTACGTCACTCAACTGAATCCTTAGCCTAGGCTTAAGACGCTCCGTTTCCTGTTTTCTTACTTTCGAAGTACTGACGGACGCTGCTCGACTGCGCCACGGCGGTCCCCAAAAATTGATATCCCTTTTAAACGTGTATTCTTCCCAGGGTTCCGAATCATGATTGTAGACGATTTTGCTGACGAAATATTAAAAATATTTCTCAGTATTTATTGTTATATCGGCGACAAAAATTACAGCTTTCTAGCTACCGTGGTTACGGAGATAAAGCCTAGTGACGAACAGATGGAGAAACGGACATACTCGTTCTTAACTTTTAGATACGGAACCCTAAAAATTTGTATTCAAACCCACTATATATCGATACATAATCATCTACAGGCTGGTTAAGTTACAACGACGCATATACTCAGCAAACCTCGCCCTACACTACTACGTGACGCAACAATGGACATTCAAAAACAAAAATTTCCTTCAACTGCGATCGAATATCAAGAATAAAGACAAAAAAAGCTTTTTCTATGAATTGGAGACGATAAATCAGACTGAATACTTCAAAAAAGCATGTATAGGGGGGAAGGAGTATATTTTGAAGGAGAAAATGGAAAATTTGCCGAAAGCTAAGATGCATTTGAAAAGGTAGGTTTTATTTTTTTTAATTTTTTTTAGCTTCACGCTTTCTCCCGCATATTGCAGGGTAGGCAGAGGGAACTGCAGGAACTATATGAACCTAGTGTTAAGAGACTAGTTTGCTTAGTCCCTGCTTTCTCCGTCTCCACTTTCCGCCTTTTTTGAGGCATTGCGTGTTGAGTGGCGGAACTCAACGCCGCGCTTTGTCTAGTTTCCAGAGCAAAAAAAATGGAAATAGAAAAATCCATCTTCCCCGAGTGGGAATCGAATCCTCAAACCGTCGCGTTTACAGGCAGACGCTTACGCCTCTGCGCCACGACGGCCCTCTAGGTAGGTTTTATACTTAAAGAAAACATATAAAAATTAACCGTAACACCGTGCAAGCACTCTTATTATAAGCCTTGTGTTGTGCCCGGCTTACTAGAGGCGCGGGTTTAAATCCCACTACGTTCAAAATTTTTCTTTGAGTATTTGTTCTATCCTTAGTGAAAATCGTTAAAATAAAGGTAGTTTTAATTTGAAAATTTTTAAAGACAATGGTAGTGCAGCGGTACAGTTTCTAATTAATTATGGCAGTTATGTGTTTGGCACCCATTTATAAAGGATAAAATAAATTTTTCTTCTTTCTGGTAACATGACAAAACGCGGCGTTGAGTACTGCAATTAGAAGTAGACGTTGTGTTACCACAACAACAACAGGATCATACAGCATGTTAAATACGATATTCAATGTGACGCTTAAAGTAAATAAAAATATCATTGTTTAAAATATTTAGATAGCGTCGTAGCGCTGTGGCAGAGCGACGAACTGTAATAAGGTTTGGATTTGATTCCCACTTAAGTAAAAAAATTGCATTCGTCTTCTTCGCTCTAGCAACAATACAAAGCGACGAAACGTAGAGCCACTCAATACTGTTATGTGCATCATATATATAGAAGCTATATATATATATATATATATATATATATATATATATATATATATATATATATATATATATATATATATATATATATATATATATATATATATATATATATATATATATATATATATATATATATATATATATATATATATATATATATATATATATATATATATATATATATATATATATATATATATATATATATATATATATATATATATATATATATATATATATATATATATATATATATATATATATATATATATATATATATATATATATATATATATATATATATATATATATATATATATATATATATATATATATATATATATATATATATATATATATATATATATATATATATATATATATATATATATATATATATATATATATATATATATATATATATATATATATATATATATATATATATATATATATATATATATATATATATTAATTGCTATAATTATGCTGCCTAGACTACAGTCAAACTATATTTTTTATCTATTTGCTTACAGAATGCAGATTTTGGACAGAATTGTGCGAATGTCACTACAAGGTTATTGTATATGGTACATTGTTAGTACAAAGTACTTCATGGGATTATTGGAGTCGATCTACAACACTCTATTCTGATGTCATTAAATTTATTTGTTTGTTTTATTGTATTTTAATTTCTCACCTTTATTTCGAAATTATAATAAGAGAAGAAAAGTGAGTGAAGAAGAATACCGTCGTGGCGCAGAGGCGTAACGTCTGCCTGTAACGCAACTGTTTATGGGTTCGATCCCCAGTCGGGGAAATGGATTTTTCTATTTCCATTTTCTTCGCTCTGACAACTAGGCAAAACGCGGCGTTAAGTTCCGCCACTCAACACGCAATGCCTCGAAAAAGGCTGAAAGTGGGGTCAGAGAAAGCAGGAACTAAGCAACGGAGTGTCTTAACACTAGGTTCAAATGGTTCCTGCAGTTCCCTCTGCCTACCCTGCAATATGCGGGATAAAGCGTAAAGCTAGAAAAAAAAGAAGAAGAAACGTTTATTAAAACTTGTGTTTAAAGTTTTGTGTTGAAACAATGTTCAATTTATATGGAATCATGATCAGGTCTTTCATCAAAGTAGTGGAAGTAAGATTTTTTTCCTTGCATTCCTTGATTGTGTAATATTCTATCTATTCTTATTCTATATATTCTGTCTTTTCTACCGTGCTTTCTCATTTGTTTTTTCTCCGTGACATTGTCAATATGAATTGGGCTCATTTAACACATTCAGAATGTCATGCATAATGAGAAGATATTATATCTTCACGCTTTATCCCGCACATAGCAGGGTAGGCAGAGGGAACAGCAGGAATTTAGTGTTAAGACACTCTGTTCCCTGCTTACCGCCGTTTTGAGGCATTTCGTGTTGAGTGGCTCAACTCAACGCCGCAGTTTGCCTAGTTGCATGTTATATTTAACACGCAACGCCTCAAAAATTGTAGAAAACTAAGGGGACTAAGCAACGTATGGTTATTGCAGCTCCCTCTGCCTCCCACGTGCGGGATAAAGCGTAAACTTAAAAAAATACAATATTTAACCACTTTATAATTTTCTTAAATAGTAACATTAACAAAAGACCTATTAAGTACAGATTATATTTCACTTTCAATAAAAATTTATAATGCCAGAGAAAAGTCACAAATTACACTTAAATTCCTAAGACTTTGAATGGGATTGTGAATCTAATTGCTTAATATCCAGAATGTTTATATAAGCAATGTAAAACCTTCTGGGTCTTTTCAAATTATAGGTGTCCCACAAGGTTATATCCTTACCCCACCATTGCTTTTACTTTACACTATACGAAAAACTTATGTAATATTGACCTTTTTGCTGATTATATCTTGTAATATAAAATCGATAAAATTAAATTATATGAAAGATAGTTCGTTATAGTTTCAATAATGTATAATTCGTTGGTTTGAAGTTCATGACGGAAAATAATCTTAAATAACTAATCGTATAACAGGTTTTTTAAGTATAACTATGAATTTAAAGCTCTTATGGAGTGCCCATCTTTGTATCAGCTCTCGTAACAAAGGTATATTAGACTTTCATGAATATTGTCGTTATTTTCTCCAATATAGTAAAAGACTTGAGTATAATTTGCGATATTTATATTAAATTGCTTGCACTCTATGTTGCGAATTAAATAATATTGTACCTGTAAACACCACAATACAGCTAGTTGCTTATCATTTGGTATTACATTATGGTGATGTTTGCTACATAGATATTAACAATGTACTTATAAACAACTATTTTTAGTAGTTTTAAAATAACTAATTGTAAAATATTTTTTTAAGGATAACTAATATGGCTCGTGGAACACCCATCCTTGTATCAGCTCTCATAATAAAGTTAGCTATATTAGACTTTTATGAATACAGTCGTTATTTTCTCCAGTCCAGTAAAATATTTGAGTATAATTTGGGATACTTCTTATTAAGTATATACTTGTTTGCATTCTATGAGGCGTCTTAAAAGTTTTATTACTATGAGCTCCAAAATACAGTTAGTGAGCACATACTTTTTTTTTTAGCTTTCCGCTTTTATCCCGCACATGGCAGGGTAGGCAGAGGGAACTGCAGTAACCACAAGAACCTAGTGTTAAGACACTCCGTTGCTTACTCCCTGCTTTCTTCATCCCCGCTTTCCGCCTTTTTCAAGGCATTGCTTGTTGAGTGGGGGAACTCAACGCCGCGCATTGCCTAGTTTGCCAGAGCGAAGAAAATTGAAATAGAAAAATCCATCTTCTCTTACTGGGGATCGAACGCAGAAACCGTCGCGTTACAGGCAGACGTTGCGCCTCTGCGCCACGACGGTTTTCTGAGCACATTCCTACTTCCTGTTTATTACTTATCACTGTATTGTGGTAATGTTTAATACATGGATATGAATATTGAACATATAAACAACCAAATTTAATATACTCATAGGCTTTATTTGTGACCTGCGTATATTCTTAAAGAAGGCCATTTAGTCTAAATTTACTTATATAATCTCACATTTCTCTTTCCTTTACTTGATTATGACATTTCTTTGCGATCCAAATGTCATGTTCTCAACATTTAGCTACACGTCAGGCTTCATATTCATGTCGAGGCTATGGACCGATTGCCCCAGACCATTCGTAGAGCTCAAGAGGTCGAGCTTACATAGGAAATTCAAGCAACGAGAGAAAAAGAGCTGTGTATTAAGCAGGAAAATAATGTTTTACCGGTTCCGAACCCCAAAAATAAAAAACGGAACACTTATAAGATGTCTCTGTTGTCCATCGGTCTGACTGTCAATACCGTATTCTCCAAATCATGAAGAAGAATCTAAATTCAAAATTTTGAAACTAACGTGCATACTTGACGTAAAGCGACAACTTACAGTATAGGTATATAAAGAAGAAAATGATAAAGTTTACCAATTGTAAGTTTAATTACCATATATCGATCGTAAATTTAAGTTCATCTTTCTAATATATAACAAAATATTACATTATCCACAGCAAAATATCTAAAAAAAGAAAAAAAGTGGGGACGGAGTAAGCAGGGACTAAGTAACGGAGGTTCTTATGGTTCCTGCAGTTCCCTCTGCCTACCCTGCCATATGCGGGACAAAGCGTGAAGCTAAAAAAAAAAAAAAACCTAATTGGGAAATTGGTACGGAACCATCGATTAAGTATTAAGATTATTATTTAGAGATTTATTTTTTTTGCTTTACACTTTTATTCCGATCGTACCATAAGAACTTAGTGATAAGACACTCTGTTCCTTTCTTTCCGCGTATTGAGGCATTGCGCGTTGATTGGCGGAACTCAACGCCGCGCTTACGCAGTTGCCAGAGCGATAAAACTACAAATAATCCTTCCTCACCGAGTGGAAAGATGATATGATATGTTTAAATTTAGTATTTACTTAGTAATGTATATAATACTATATTTTTTGTATGTACCTGTATATATAATGTTCTAAAAAAAAATGGTTGCCTGTAAAGTGGGTTTTACGGGCGAAAATTTTACGTGACAACGTCTTTTTCTCGGTAGAATATTTATTGATATGAATAATAATTATAATATAAATTGCACAAATTTTAACTATAGAAAATATATTTTGT
Source organism: Dione vanillae (assembly GCA_037178615.1). Taxonomy (NCBI): domain Eukaryota; kingdom Metazoa; phylum Arthropoda; class Insecta; order Lepidoptera; family Nymphalidae; genus Dione; species Dione vanillae. Next base: position 50,178 of record JAZFAU010000001.1, on the reverse strand, counting down.
TTACTAAAACATTGTACATGTGTCAAGTGATACGCGCGGCGGACCGATCATAGTTCGGTGACAGTTGACACATCGTTACGTTACCATTTTCATATTTGACTCCGAGCCGCACAACCTAATTTAAAACGTTGTCACGTCAAAATCTTGAGGTCATAGTGAATAATTTTTCTTTGAGGCAAGCATAATAGTAGAATTTTGTTTAGCAGTTTCGAAGTAAGTCTTTTGTGACAGACAGACGAACAATGACATAAACGATTCTTTATGAAATATTTAATTAATAAAATATTATATACATATTCAAGTTCTGTGTGAATGTACCTTTAGTGAATTAATTGAATTTTAATGCGCTTTACACATAAATTAAGTTACTTAGTTAGCGGTTCGATTCCTTAGTGAGCTATTGTGTTCATATTTGGCCTTTGTAAGTAAATGTTTAAATGTTTTAGCTTATTGTAAATTTATTACTATTATGTTATAGTTATGAGGGCTGTCGTGGCGCAGAGGCGTAAGCATCTGCCTGTAGACGCGACGGTTTGAGGGTTCGATTCCCACTCGGGGAAGATAGATTTTTCTATTTCCATTTTGTTCGCTCTGGAAACTAGGCAAATTGCGGCGTTGAGTTCCGCCACTCAACACGCAATGCCTCAAAAAGGCGGAATGTGGGGACGGAGAAAGCAGGAACTAAGCAACGTAGTGTCTTAACACTAAGTTCATATGGTTCCTGCAGTTCCCTCTGCCTACCCTGCAATATGCGGGATAAAGCGTGAAGCTATAATAAAAAATGTTATAGTTATTATGTTACAATGTGACAGTTTCTGACAATGTTCAGATATAATTGGGTGTTGAGTTGCGGAATTCATCACTCAATATCTGGAATTTAGACAGAATGTGATATTAGCTGTAGATTATTTTTGTTTTCTCTTAATTATGAAGGATAAAGCGTGAAACAGAAAAAAATCTAAAATAACGTATATAATAATGTGAAAATTGAATGTATTGCTTTGTTGTTTTTTAAGTTAAAATATGTATAATTTGTTAAAATGAGAATCAAATCTACAACCTTCGTGTCAAGTTAAGTGTTTCCTAGATAATATGTAAAGTATATATAAACACACGTATCTAATTATAAGGCATTTTATAATAAACCTCGTCTTTCGCCTATTTTTTGAACACTTTTAATTTTATTTACGTAAGATAAACTAAATTTATTGAAAAATCTGATATTTAAATATTTGAGGCTTAAAATCTCATATCATCATTATCGTTATCATTAAATATTATTTGCGAAAGAGTTTTAATTGCGCACACTTAGAAAGGCGAGGCTTTTTGACCTAGAATTTTACTTTTGGTACCGTTTTAAAGATATCAAAAGGCAGGTTATTGAAAAACTTAACCAATGTTCAAACTTGAACAGTTTAATTGATAAAACAAACTCTATACGTTAGTCACTTCTAAAGTTAGAATCATTTCTAACGTTACACTCCCTAAAAAGTGTTAAAAAGTGTATGTAAATATAGACAGTGTCTAGATAGTACCCAACCCGCACAAATGAGGACAGGATAGCGTGTATCTATCCTTTAACAGTTTTTTCAATATATTTTTGTTGCAGAAGCAATCATGACGTTCTTAGAGGATAGGGACTTCGACGATGTGCCTACAATACCAGAATATTACAAAGGGAAGACAATATTCTTGACTGGTGGTTCAGGTAACAATTATAACACCTAAGGAACACATAAAAACTTGAACACAGCGGAATTTAAACCCGCGCTTCTTACAAATCGTGCAAACTTTCTGACCGCTAAGCCATGCGTTCTTCATCAAGCTGCGTCAGAGTTAGAGATACAACATATTACGTTGTTAGCATCTCTGTAGGTAGACTTTTGTAATTTTATATATATTCTTTATTGCATAACAGTAACAATTAGAAATTCTACATATGAAAGGTATGTATACAATGGCGGGCTTATCTCTAAAAGAAATCTCTTCCAGCCAACCAGTGGAAGTGTGTAAGTGCCAAACAACGGGTCAAAACACAATGCAATAAATAGTATAAGCAAATCAATTTTCAAAATTTATAAAATAATACATACATACATATACACATAATATATACATATAATATATACATACGTATCACTATACTTATAAATATATACATAGATATATACATACATAAAACATATACATATTTACATTAAAAATAATAATATAAAATAAATACACAAACTAAAGAAGAACGATGAATTGAGTCTAGGTCAACTATTTTCGATAGCGAGGAAATGCTTTTTCAAGTGAGATTTGAAAGATTTTAGTGAAGGACATCTCTGGATGTGAACGGGAAGTTGGTTCCAAAGAGATGCGGCATATACGGAAAAAGATTTATGCAGGAATTTGGTGTTGCTCTTCGGTATGTCAAGTGTCGGTATGACACAAGACCGCCTAGAGCGTGAGGGAGGAGGAAGCACAGTGAATCGGGAGCGTAGATAAGAAGGAAAATTGTGGAAATTGAGAATCTTAAATAGGAGCGTAAGGATGTGCATATCACGGCGAAGGCGGATTGGGAGCCAATTGAGTTGAGCACGAAATTCAGAAACATGATCATACTTACGTAGACCAAAAATGAAACGAATGGCTAGGTTTTGTAATCGCTCTACCTTATTTAGCAGCTCCTCGGTCACATCTAGATAGCAAACATCGGCATAGTCAAGTATCGGAAGCATAAGACATTGCGCTAGCATAATTTTGGTGTGGTGAGGGAGGAAGTATTGGAGGCGCTTAAGAGAATGAAAAGAGAAATGCATGCGCCTGCTAATTTCGTTAATATGCGGCGCCCAAGACATGTTGCTGTCAATTATAAGCCCTAAGTTCTTAACCTTGTCGAAATAGGGAATTGTTACTCCTGAGTATTGTAGTGTAGGAATAGCGTCCAAATTTATTTTATGTCTTAGTCTATTGCTGCCTATTATTATAGCTTTAGATTTTTGGGGGTTAATTAGTAGACCGAATGAATTAGCCCATGTTTCAATAGCAGTTAAATCTAAATTTAATGCTTCAACGGCATCGGTCAGTTCATTTAATCTACCATGACGGTAAAGTTGTAAATCATCTGCATACAAGTGGTAGGGAGAAGATATGACTTTTGAGATATTATTTATAAATACAGAGAAAAGAAGTGGAGAAAGTACGCCGCCTTGTGGCACGCCAGCAGTGAGCTCAAGCCAAGATGAAGTGGTATCATTTACTTTTACACATTGCGAGCGGCCGAAGAGATATGAGCGGAACCAGCCGATAGCAGCTGACGAAATATTAACTGCTCGAAGAGTTCCAAGAAGTATGTCAAAGTCAACAGAGTTAAAAGCACTGCTGAAATCCAGCAGTACCATAATAGTGAGCTTAGTTTTGTCCATAGCACACCGAATGTCCTCTGTAATATTCAGCAGTGCTCCAACAGTGCTGTGTAAAGGACGGAATCCGGATTGAAGAGGACACAGTAGATTGTTGGACAAGAGATAGGAGTAAAGTTGGGTATTAGCTAAGGATTCAAGGACCTTTGAAAAAACAGGAAGGATAGATATTGGACGATAATGAGAGGCATCGGAAGGATTAGAAGTTTTAGGAACTGAAATGACAAAGGCATTCTTCCACTGTGAAGGGAAGACATTACAAGACAGTGAGTAATTAACAATGTGGGTGAGCACCGGTGCAATGTCCTCCAACACGGGAAGAATCATGTCCAGGCTGAGATTGTCACTTCCGAATGCTTTAGTGGATATGGAGCGAACACACTTCTTGACATCATCCTCTGAGACAGTGCTAAAAGAGAAGAAACTGGAGTCAGGTAGGTCAATTTCAGAGAGCATTGCAAGTGTTTTAGATTTTAATGAGGGGCTAATAATAAATACTGGAGTTGTAAAAAAGGAATTAAGGGTATGAAGATCCACTGAAACACGACAAGTATCAGTGGTTTTACCTACACCAAATGTCTCCAAGAATCTCCATACTTGGGATTGACAAAGATTCTGAATGGTATTGTGGAAGTAGCGACGTTTGGCATCCCTACACATTCTGTTACAGATGTTTCGCAACTTTTTATATGAACTAAGATTTTCTGGGGTTGGACATTTTTTGTACTTAACCTTAGCTCTGTCACGTTTTGCCATTGTGTTCTTAATAATTTGTGTCAACCAGGGGGCAGGTGCATGCTTCATACGAACAGGTCTGATAGGGGCATGAATATTGTACACATTAATCAGTTCAGTAGTCAAAGATTCTACCATGTAGTCAATGCTCGTTGATGACATTATGGATGACCAGTCGATGTTCCTCAAATCCTCTCTCAAGCGTTCAAGATCCATATGCTTGAAATTGCGCTGAAAAAATGTTTTGCCTCTAACCTTGGGAGGGCGTAATTTATAAGAAAGATAAATGAGGTCATGAAAGGAGAAAGGAGCGGTCATTTGACCATGAGAAATAACGAGATTAGGGTTAGAGACGGAAATAAGATCAATAAGAGAAGGCCTACAGTTGGGGAAGTAATGTGTAGGGGAAGACATAGGAAGAAGGGATAAATTATATGATTTATATAGTTCTGTAAGTAAATGACTTCTTTTATCGTTTTTTAAAAGGCAAGTGTTTAAATCACCCATGCAAACTATATGATCATATTGAGGCCGGAAGTTCTCAAGAATACCGTCTAGAGTGCCAAAGTAGTTTATCTGGTCACTAGGCGAGTACAAGACACCGATAAGTACTTTTGTGTGACGTAGTGACAACTCTAAAAACAAGTATTCCAGTGAACCAATCTGTTGCGAGGAGGAGTAAGAGACAACACAAGCGGGGATGTGGTCACGAAGGTATATACCAACGCCGCCACCACCCCGCTCCGTGCGGTCATTACGGAATAACTGATATCCTGGTAGGGAATAGGAGGCAGATGAAAGGAAAGGCTTAAGCCAGGTCTCGGATATCAGTATGCAATCTACTTTGCCGGAACTAAAAGATGTGAGAAGATCGATATAATGAGCAGGAATGCTCTGCGCGTTTATATGCACCAAGGAAAGAGAGGAACACGGATTAATAAAAATATTTGAAAGTTTGTCAGCAAGCGATGCAGTATCTGTAAAAGATGAATTATTGCTGTCTGCACTATCGTAATTGCTAGACGAGAAAGAAAAATATTCATCATCAATATTCATAATGGTATGTTATAAATAAAATATATTAAATAAAATATATAAAAAATATATAAAAGAATATTTAAATAAAGAATAGAATATAAATATATAAGGCTTACCTAATAAAAACAAAATGTATATTAAAATTGCCAAATAAAAATCACGTGCACAGGTTGACTACAAGAAACATTAAACCATTTTAACTTTATAAAAAAAAAAAAATAATATGTTAAACAAAAACAACTAATAAAATAAATAAATGAAATAATGTTTCAGAACGCATTCTACAAAAAGTAAATAAATTATCTGTTGATATATTAGCTACGACAAAATGACACATTTCATATATGTTATGTTATTATAATATTACTCAGTTACTATAAAAGTTTTGTTTAAAAAGTAAACTAAATGTAGCAAAATATGCAAAACAATAATAATAAAAGTGTAAAAGACTTCGTAATAAACATGTTACACAAATAAAACGTCTAACTAGTTGACCTTCGGAGCTGGATGTTTTTCTGTTAATTTTTGTAGTTCAAACATAGAGGAGATTTTGACCTTAGATTGACCTAGTGATATAATAATCATGCCATCAGCTGACCAGCATTTCCGTATCCCGAAGTGCTTACGGGCTGCAATGAAGACTTCTTGGCGCGACTTGGTTAAAAATTCTGTCAACGTTATTTTAGAGCCTTTTAATAAAGTTTTAGACTTCCAAACCCGAGAACGATCATGAAGACTGGAAAATCTAACAATAATAGGCCTGGCAGAGTTCCTTTGTGTACCAAGTCTATGGCATGACTCGATAGATGTTGACCTTACTTCAGACAGCTTCATATTTCCGTCTAGCACATTCAATATCTTATGCAATACGTTCTCATCCTTGTCTTCCTTAATACCGTGAAACAGCAGCACTTTTCTCCTGGAATTAGTCTCCAGGCGGTCCATTCCTTGTACCAAAAGTTCAACTTGAGATTTTAACAAACCGAGTGACTTCCACACAAATGACTTAAATGTAAAAAATTCAGCACTCAAGGCCTTAATTGTGGGAGTTGGGACGGCTGGACCAGGCTGAGATAGATTTTTTCAAATTCACCCATACGTGAGGAGAACATTGAAGATAATTCGTTCATGCTTTTTAACAGCTGCTCCACAGGTGTTTCCATTGTTGTGTAAATGGTATAAAATTTGTATAAGAGAGTTAGTTATAGTCGACTTACGCACAGGTATTTACGATTTTAACACATATGTTTATATATATTTATTTAAAATAAACAAAAAACAGTGGAGCTGTCCGTTTTAGTTGGCGAGAGTGAATGCTATTTTACTAAATATTTTATTTATGATACATATATATTATTTATTTTTCTAATCATAGTGTGGATTGACACTTTTAAAAAATCACAAAAGTATTTAACTATAACACTGTTTGATAAGTTCATGTCACATTTCTTTGATAGATATACTTACTTGTACGTGATTGCATCTTACTCTATCTATTTCTAAAAGAACAGGATGGCATTATTTAAAGTAACATTGGGCTATTCATTCACAGTTTTTAAATAGATCAATCTATAAGCATTAATGGTATGAATAAGTTTAAATCATATTAAGGGCCAGTTTCACCACTTGTCTATAACGTCCCAGATTATTCCAGAAAACAAAAATTTAACTTTCACACGTCTGATACATTTATAAAACGAAAATCTGTTTAAACTATCAGCTTTTATCTGGCAGATAACAGCTACTAGCTTACTATCAGAGATTTACCTGTTACCAGTATAACTGAAATAACATGAGCGTGTCGTGAGCTACCCGGGCGGCCAGCCCAACCGAGTGAGACCCTCAGTATACTGAAGGAGGCGTAGCTTAGGCGACTAGCGACCTTGATAGCAGCTCAGGGATTGGAAGAAGGAGGAACAAGGGGGAAGAATGTCCCTATAGAGTCTTCAAACGTCCGGCAGACGGAAATGCTACATTATGATGTCCGACATCTTTATCCGAGGCGTCAGCACCGTGGTTGGCGTGGGCAGCTAAATAGGTGATCTGGCTTTCGATATCAGAGGTCTCTCAGTGTGGGAGCTTTCACGTATCTAGAAGTCTCGACAACTTGTTACAGACACACTTTGCCTCATCTCTAGTTTCCGAAGACTCGAACGCATGAAGAAGTATACAAATTGGGGGCGTGTGCTGCAGATGGTGTACGTTTTGTTTAGCCCCAATTTGGTGCGGGGAGGCTGGGACGTAATACTGGAACACAACAAGCGTAATTTTCGCTGCGTTCCTGGCCTTGGATACCTGGGCTGCTTTTCGAAACTGCTTTCTCCTTCATGTTCATGGTGGCTGCTGTGAATTGGAATCATGCTAGCTTCAATATGGTTCAACGACCACTTCGGTATCCAAACTATTCGGGGCACAGTTGTAAATGTGCACTCAAGTAAGGAAACAGTAATTTCTTGATCAGTTTGGACGAGCCATTAAAAAGTGTGATGAGACGGTAGCTATTGGCTTTCTTCTTGTCTTTCCCTGGTTTCTACAGCACCAGTAATAGGCCTTCCTTTCATGTCTGAGGGAAATATCCCAGTCGCAAGATGACATTGAATAGTCCACGTAGGGAGATGCCGAAGGTGGACACACTCTCTATCTGCAGAGCCTCTCGTGGTTTGAGCTTTGCTATCGCCTTCTTCGCGGTTGATGGAGAAGAGTCGGACCAAGGGGTCCTGCGAGTATGACATGACCGGAGACTGGGCCTGTTTGAGAGTAATAGCTCAAATTGCCATCTGGGTGAAATAGAGGTGGGAGAGGTGGATGAGGGACAGCTTTTTGATCAGCTACCTGTGTAAATTGAAGAGGGACACTTAATTCTCATAGGTTTCTTTTATCCTCACGTCCCAATTCTCGGCGTGGGACTCAGCGAGCGCTGCGCGAATTTGTTTCTCCAGGTCGCTTAGTTTCGTCTTGGTGGCTGGCTCGCAAGAATGTTGCGACCCACGTCTTCCTCTTATTAGCAAAAAAGCCGACAATGTGCCGTTTAATTGGGGGAAGTTTGAAGGGGAGAACGAATCGAAATTGTTTTAACAATAGATTCCATATGGATATAAGCAAAAAAAAATTAACGCTTCGTTTAACTATATTTATTTTTTAGTTTAATTATAATATATTTCTTTACAAGATAAATATATTAGCATATACTTTATTTTAAAATAAAGCTAATTGCTTGTACGTATATATGTTCTATCAAAGCGTGAAGTTTCCTTTTTCCTCATTCTCGTTGGAATTGAAATGTTCCTTAAAAAAGATCTAGAAGAGAGCTCTCCTACGCTGTCCAACGACCCTCCAATAACTAGTGATTTTGATATTGTGTTGGCTGATAGTTGTTCTATCAAGCATTTGTTTTTTACCTTATCTTGTCAAGACACTCTGTTTCACTCATTCAAGACATTGCGTATTAAGTGACGGAACTTAACGCCGCCTTTTGTCTTGTTAAAGCCTTTTCAAGATAATAGTTTAACTTTTTTTTCCACTTTCAACCTTTACAATGTTATTTACCTTGTATTAAATGGCAGAACTCAACAATATTACTTGTATTTCTCCTGAATGATGAAAATCAAGCCTACACTGTAGTTCTACAGCGCTCTAGCGCATACTCGTGAGCGTAGTTCAAAAATAATGTTATCCTGTCAAAGGATCAAAGTGATATGATTCTTTCTCTTTCGGTTATTTTTTTAAATGACATATGTCAATATGACCAATTGACAACGTTTAATAGTATTTTTATAGTACGAGATATTTATATCGTCACTTATATCTAATCACGACTATCTCACGCGTTACACAGCACGTATTAAAATCTTGAAATAGAAAAAAATGCTTCATTGCCTAAACTATTCATAATCTTTAACTAGATTTTTAGATACTGTCTTGAAATATTTCACCCTATATGTAGTTTTAACAAAGATCGCGTTGTTAGATACACCCTGTATACATATATAAATATTTTGTAATGGTTATTACCAATTTTCATTCGAAACAATTTACATATATACTATAATGCCGGTCAAATTCAAATATGCTCGAGGTCAAATATATAATTTATTGAATAATATAAAGCTTAAATCTATTATTGAGTGAAATTTAACATACATTTATAGTATAGTATGATTTTCCATAAATTTTCTGTCTACAACAATGGTTTATTCAGATAAAAATAAAATGTCATCAGCATATAGATATACACCGTCGTGGCGCAGAGGCGCAACGTCTGCCTGTAACGCGACGATTACTGGGTTCGATCCCCAGTCGGAGAAGATGGATTTTTCTATTTCCATTTTCTTCGCTCTGGCATCTAAGGCAAAGCGCGGCGTTGAGTTCCGCCACTCAACACGCAATGCCTCGAAAACGGCGGAAAGTGGGGACGGAGTAAGCAGGGACTAAGTAACGGAGTGTCTTAACACTAGGTTCGTATGGTTCCTGCAGTTCCCTCTGCCTACCCTGCCATGTGCGGGGTAAAGCGTGAAGCTAAAAAAAAAAAATATATACATACATATATTATGAGGACTGTAGGGGCTCAGCATCTGGATGTAAAAGCAACGGTTAAGTTGGATTTTCGGGAATGATGGATTATTTCTTTTCCATTTTCTTGCAGGCGAGGGATGGAGTTTAGTTCTGCCTCTCAACACGCAATGCCTTGAATCCAAAAGATTCCAAAAGATTCCTTAAGACAAAAATTTATGGAAATAAATATAATGACCGTTGCATCACAGTATATCTTTGATAATTTAATGTATGTAAAAAATGGTTGCCTGTAAAGTGGGTTTTACGGGCGAAAATTTTACGTGACAACGTCTTTTTCTCGGTAGAATATTTATTGATATGAATAATAATTATAGTATAAATTGCACAAATTTTAACTATAGAAAATATATTTTGTTTACTAAAACATTGTACATGTGTCAAGTGATACGCGCGGCGGACCGATCATAGTTCGGTGACAATTGACACATCGTTACGTTACCATTTTCATATTTGACTCCGAGCCGCACAACCTAATTTAAGACGTTGTCACGTCAAAAAAATATTAACCATTTTACTAAAATTGGTGATGTACACAATATTAATTCAAGAAACAGGCATAAACTTACCGCGCCTGTAACTAGACTAAATCGCATCCGCCATTCTTTTATGGGACAGTCTGTATGCTTCCACAATAGGATCCCAGAAAACGTCCAAGATTGTTCTATATCATAATTTAAAAAAGTTGTGAAACGACGTTTGTGTGTTAAAGGTTATTACCATATTAATGATTTCGTAAATGATAACACACCTTGGGAATGAAATGCTCGCTCCAGTCTAGTTCAAGAGTATCGTTGTCAATAATAGGAATTGTGAAATTGTAAATATCTAGAAATTTAAAAAAAAATAAAGCAGATTAAGTCCCGCTGAGTTTCTTACGCCGGTTCTTCTCAGGTCTGAGGCATTAACTTTAGCGAACCGGTGGTAAATTAAATTGATTGTTTGACGTTCAAAAAATGAAGCTTGTACTTCTTATTTTGAATAAAATTGTTTTGACTTTGACTTTGAATGGCGAAAATGGAGAACGGAGTGTCTTATCATTAGGTTTCTACGGTTCCTGCAGCTCCCTCTGGTTACCCTGTCATGTGTGCGATATAATGTGAAGCTAATCATATCTTCATATAGATTATGAGTCTTGAAGTTCTTCTTGCGCTTGCGCATTATAGTTCTGAGATCTAAAATCTGCTTATTTCGTTAGATCTGCTGTTTGCGGAACTAAACGCAACACAGTTCAGCTCTTAATCATCTTCCAGGACCAGATTCTATGGCTAAGGATGTATAACGAAAATATATACGATTCACGCTTTATCCTGCATATTGCAAGGTAGGTAAAGGGAACTACAGGGACCATAGGAACCTAGTGTTAAGTTCATTACTTCATTACTTAGTCCCTACTTTCTCCGTCCCCGTTTTCCATAATATATACACTGGAGTATAAATTAAACACATGGCAGGATACGCTTGAAAACGATCTTATATTAAAGACCAAGTACTTCATTTAGATTTTGAACCAGCTTTTGAGTTGGAAAAGTCCAGGTACCTTGGATCCATTAAGCATGAGTCCGAAAGCCTTATTCGGTTCTACATGTCTAAGCCTGGATTGGTGTTGCCTATGTGTTGGTAAATAAGGTGGTAATTTTCATGCATTATAGATACCGTATATACTCTTTAAGAAACAACATCTCTCACTTTAAAGAGTTTCTGTAAGATATTCCTTTTAGTGATAAGTCATCGTTTTTACATTTGATTATATTATATTATTATTATTTTATTATATTATTATATTATTCTATTCTATAATATATGCATATTTTGTCTTATGACACATAAATAAATGAAAATAAATAAAATAAATATTATCACTACATTCCGCGCAAACGCAGCTTTAACAGAGAAACTTTTTAAATAAAAACCTTAATAAAGAATGACCTACTTCAACATAATAATTATCTCATATGGCTTCGAATCTACTACAAATACTTTCACCATCTCACCGTAACGACAATACATACATACATATATTCTTCAAAATGTTTTTTTTTCAGGTTTCATGGGTAAAGTCTTACTGGAGAAGCTATTATATTCGTGTACAGATCTCGATAGTGTTTACTTGTTATTGAGAAATAAGAGAGGGGTACCTCCAGAGCAGCGGTTAGCTGCAGTTTATAAATCACATGTAAGTGTATATACTAGGTTCCTACGGTTCCTGAGGTTCCCTCTGCCTTTCCTGCCATATGCGGGATAAAGCGTGAAGTTAAAAAAGTATTGAAGGAAAAATAAAACAAAAAAAAGATAAAATATAAATGTTCTTATTATTTCAAAGTGTTATTCTATACTAAGAACTGAAATAAATAAAAATAATTGTATTTAAATATAGAACCTGCGCCTTGCGACCCACTTCCCGCTTCCTGACCACTAGCCCTAGGTTGCATAAAGACATTCTACTTCTTAAGTTACACTACACTCCGTTCCCCACTTTCCACCCAAATTTGACATTGCCTGTAGAACACTTCGCTTAGTCTTCTTACTAAATTAGGAAGATGAAACAATTCATTTCCTCGAACATGAATTGAACCCACGACCGTGGTATAGTAAGACGCTGATGCTATAACTAATGATTGACTCTTATTATAATATAAACTATTCATTTTTTCGTATTTATTTATTTTAAACTACAAGCTTTATCTTACTTAGAAAAAGACAGAAAGTTTTATACGTATTAGTACGTATTACTATTAGGACCGTTGTGACACAGGCGCAGCGCCTTCTTGTAAACGCGATGTTTTGTGAGTTCGATTCCCGTGAGAGAATGGTTTTTTCATTTCCATTTTCTGTGACCTGGCTATTAGGCAAGCTCATCAAAAGCGAGGAACGAAGTGTCTTAACACTAGGTTCCCACAGTTCCTGCAGTTCCCTCTGCCTACGTCACTTCGAGCGGGATAGTGCGTGAAATTAAAAAAAATAAAACAAATGTATGGCAGGATACTTCAACACGCCAATGATTTCCCTTTTCTCAATAGGGTTTCAGTATTATATAATGTTTTTTTTTTGTTTTTCAGTGTTTCGACCGACTGCGTGAAGAGAAACCTGGTGTTTTTGAATCGAAAGTATTCTTCATAGCTGGAGATGTTAGCGAGATTGGTTTGGGTAAAAAAAAATTTATATAAATAAATATGGCTTCACGCATACAGAGGAAACCTATTGTATGTATCTTGTTACCAGTGCGGAGATAAAAATATTTATTAGCTCCAAGTTGGAATCGAACCTAAGTTCATCGCGTTTACAGTTCAGTCATTTTGATTGTTATGTTGAACCCTAAGTGAGATTTAAACCCACATATATCTTAAGTAATAAATGTAATCTATATTTATTTATGATGTAACTTTCCATCTCATTTTATGTAGCAATTTCTATTTAGTTTATTTTTGTGTAGTTTCATCCATTGACTGAGTACGAAAATGAGACAATGATTATAGAATGTCGAGGTAAAGGGCGTAGAATTTTTTTTTAATTATTTTTAAAGTGCTAATTTACACTAAAAAAGAAAACGGCGGAAAGCAAGGACGGAGAAAGCAGGAACTAAGCAAAATGAGTGTCTTAACACTAACTTGCTTAGTGTGTCTTAACCCTTAACTTTGGGCAGTTTTCGTGAAGCCTCATGAAAACTGCCCAAAAGCTCTAAACCCTGCGTTCTTTATTACAGCGGGTCAAAATTCTTATACGCTTCATACAAGTTATTACGTTGGTTGCATAATGTATCTTTCAGTAGTAATGCACTTCTATATGACCTTTCTTGAATATATTCATTAAAACAATGGACGGTCAAATATATTTATATCTTTGTTTTTTAAAGTGCATATTTAAATTTTAATATCGTCGTGGTGCATTTAAGTGCGTTTTTTTCTTCAAAAATTGGAAGAGTTTAAAAAAAATGACATATACCTGAGTAGGTAGAGGGAACCGTTCTACCTCATAATTGAGGTAGTAGAAAGTAGTTTTGAGATACTCCGTTCTCCACATTCAATACTTTGAGTCATTCCATGTTAGAGGCGGATCTCAACGCCGCGGTTTGCCTTGTCGCATATTATTTAATTAGTTCTTTATTACATTAACAGTAAAAATAAAAAAAAATCAGAAATATATTTCAATTTATGTATATGTATATCATATAGGTATATGTATATAGATATGTACGTATACAGGTGTGGATGATTTAAAGCATTTTAATGTAATATTAACTAGTCTTCATAAGCTTGGTAAAATTATAAAAGAAGTAAAATTTTCAAAAATGAAAAAAATATTTTTTTCAAACCAAGTAAATAATTAAATTATTGTTCCAAAATAAAACGCCATTTGTCAAGTATGACGCGAGCGTACACTATCCTGTGAGAGCGGGAAAGAGATACATCCCTTTCTCATTAATTTATTTATTTGAATGAAAGGTGACAGATTGGCAACGTTTGATAGTATTTTTGTAGTACGAGGTCTATACGTCATTTGTATTTAATTATGAGTACCTCACGCGTTACACAGTACGTATAAATATCGTGAAATAGAAAAAATGATCCTGTGCCTAAACTAATTGTGAATTAATTTTTTGTATATAGCCTTAATATATTTTCCGCTATAAGTAGTTTTGATAACGGCCGCCATGTCAGATACATTCTGTATATGTTTATAAGCATATATTTATTATATTTATTTGATTAATATATATTTCATGTATTTTAAAGTTTATATTTTGTTTAATAAACCACCCATTCTTATATAACTCCTACATCCAAAGGTTGCCTGGAAGACAGAGAGAGAGTTCGGCTTAAGCAATAAGGTCGCCTTATTGTAGTTTTTTTGTTTTGAGTTCATATGTTATGTTTTTAGTTCTGTGCAATTAAGAATATATTATTATTATTATGTACTTTTCTAGGCTTTCCCCTATTATATCTAGATACCGTGGTTAAACGCCACGAGTCTTTTTTAATTATTTTTATTTAAAAATAATTTACTTTTGAGGAACGTCGTGGTGCAGAGGTACAGCATCTGCCTGTAAACGCGACGGTTTGTGGGTTCGATTCCCACTCGGGGAAGACGAATTTTTCTATTTCCATTTTCTTCGCTCTGGAAACTAGGCAAAGCGCGGTGTTAAGTTCCGCCACTCAACACGCAATGCCTCGTTAACAGCAGAAAGCGGGGTCGGAGAAAGTAGGGACTAAGCAACGGAGTGTCTTAACACTAGGTTCGATAGTTCCTGCGGTTCTCTCTGCCTACCCTCCCTGCCTTGCGTGGGATAAAGCATGAAGTAAAAAAAAAATTACTCTACAGACACTTCGTCCGTACCCTTTTTTAACTTATACTATATGTTCTTATGACAAATATTGATTATATTAATATTAACACATAATATATAGAATTAACATTCATCATAATGAACATTTATTTATTTATTTATTTGTTTGGGATAACAACAGCTTAGACTGCAACTTAAAAATTAATCAAATTTTAGATTAAGAGTAAAGCCAATTACAGTTATCCTCTGTAAGACAATTAGTTTTGTGAGGAGCAGAAAATAATAAAAAGCATAATGGAAACCGTATAGATATATATATATATATATATATATATATATATATATATATATATATATATATATATATATATATATATATATATATATATATATATATATATATATATATATATATATATATATAATATATATATATATATATATTTTATATATATATATATATATATATGTATATATATATATATATATATATATATATATATATATATATATATATATATATATATATATATATATATATATATATATATATATATATATATATATATATATATATATATATATATATATATATATATATTATATATATATATATATATATATATATATATATATATATTATATATATATATATATATATATATATATATATATATATATATATATATATATATATATATATATATATATATATATATATATATATATATATATATATATATATATATATATATATATATATATATATATATATATATATATATATATATATATATATATATATATATATATATATATATATTTATATATATATATATATATATATATATATATATATATATATATATATATATATATATATATATATATATATATATATATATATATATATATATATATATATATATATATATATATATATATATATATATATATATATATATATATATATATATATATATATATATATATATATATATATATATATATATATATATATATATATATATATATATATATATATATATATATATATATATATACATATACATACGTACGACACAAACATATTATAAATAATAGTATGTCATATGATAATAATACTTATATTTTTATTATTATATAAATTTACGTGACTGTTATCATTTATAAAGATCTTTACATTTTTTTCATATTTATTGTCACTTAGAACTAGCTGATAAACGAATTACACAAGTTCATACATTTTATTTTTGACGTTATAAATAAAATTTAATTATATAATAAATTAATAGCCACGAGTCTTTTAATCATCTCAAAATGGTTTCTTCCAGGTATGACAGAAGAAGATCGAGCATTAATTGTAAAAAAGACGAATATAATATTTCACGTCGCTGCTAGTGTGAGGTAAAATCATTATTTTTTTTTGTTTCACGCTGAAAAGAACCTAGTGTTGAACATTTACGTATTGAGATGCGTAACTAAACGCTGTTCTTTGTTTTAATTTACATTAAAAGTTATTTATTGCCCCAATCCATAACGAACCCGCAACCATTGTTTATAGTTTGACGTAATTTAAATACGAGTAAATATTTTTTAATTTGTTTTCTTTTTTGAACAGTTGAATTGAAATTTATATTTTTAATGAAAAGTAAAATCTATCTATATGTATTATCGCGCTTAAAGCTTTCTTGTTAAACTCTTTACACAGTTTCAGGGGATGCTTTATTACAAACTTTTTTTTTTTAGCTTTCCGCTTTGATCCGGCACATGACAGGGTAGGCAGAGGGTTGGACACTAGTGTTAAGACACTCCGTTGCTTACTATTGACATCATTAATATTTTTATGCCGTAAATAGCAGGGTATTCCATATACGGCAGGCTTGCATCCAGTGTATAGGAGGGTAGACAAGAGGAAGCAAGTGTTATTTTTACTTTTCCGTAAAAAATTTGAAATCCGCATCATTTTGATAGTGCTACAACAAGTAGTGTAACTCAACGATGCGCTTTATCTTCCAAATTATTTGAATATAATAATTTTCCTGAGTGGAAATCGAACCCAGAGTCGTCAGATATTGCCAGACAGTGTCAGGAATATGCCATTTAGTATTAATTTCAACAAATAACACTCTTCTACGAGATAAAGGATATTTCCTAATATCTTTAGAATAAGAAAAGAAGGCTTTGATTTCCTATAAGGATAAATGTTAATAATATATGAAATATTTCAGATTTGACGATCATTTAAAAGCAGCTGCCAATCTAAATCTGCGTGGTACTAAGGAAATGCTGGAATTGGCTACAGAAGTACACAATTTAGAAGTAAGTATGATGTGTGTATATATATATATATATATATATATATATATATATATATATATATATATATATATATATATATATATATATATATATATATATATATATATATATATATATATATATATATATATATATATATATATATATATATATATATATATATATATATATATATATATATATATATATATATATATATATATATATATATATATATATATATATATATATATATATATATATATATATATATATATATATATATATATATATATATATATATATATATATATATATATATATATATATATATATATATATATATATATATATATATATATATATATATATATATATATATATATATATCATATTTAATAAAAGGAGAATATATTGTTTACGAAATAAAAGCAAGAGACAAAGATCAATGTGTTTAAATAAATAAATTCATCTTCATAATTCTTCTTCAGTGTACATATGACACTTAATTTTATGAACATTAAGTATTCAATAGCGGAGTTTAACGCCGCATTATGTCTCTATTAGAGCTAATTAATTCTCTCGAGTGGGAAGCGAACCCACTCTTAAATCACGCTGCACCAGACGACCTCTAGATATATTTAAACAATACTTCTGTAGTCCATTGAGTTTCAAAACTAGCAGTTTGATTTTGTTGGCATACAAAGAGTTCAAAATAATGAAATAAGAAACCAAAGTGGAAGTAGCGAGATATTAGTTCCTTTTTTTTAGTTAGCATGGATTTTCGCGAGGTAACGCCTGATACTACTAATTTACTCATGGCTGGATTTTTTCTGGTTTCATTGTAACACACTGATTATACTTATGTGGTACAAAAATACATAAGTCGTGGGTTCGATTCCTATTCAAAAGAATGTTGTTTTCATTTTGTTTCCTTCTGTATATGCGCAGAGCGCGGCGTTGAGTTTCGCAACACGACACAGAATCTCAAAATTAATCAAAAAATGGGGTAAGGAGTGTCTTAACACTCTCTCTAAGTTGCTATATGCGAGAACTGGCGTGATACGATTTTTAGGGTTCCGTAGAAACGGAATCCTATTATTAAGCCTCCGGTGTCAGTCTGTCACCACCAGGCTGTATCTCATAAACTACAATTATTAGAAAGCTGAAATTTTCTTAAATATATATATATATATATATATATATATATATATATATATATATATATATATATATATATATATATATATATATATATATATATATATATATATATATAGATATATATATATATATATATATATATATATATATATATATATTATATATATATATATATATATATATATATATATATATATATATATATATATATATATATATATATATATATATATATATATATATATATATATATATATATATATATATATATATATATATATATATATATATATATATATATATATATATATATATATATATATATATATATATATATATATATATATATATATATATATATATATATATATATATATATATTTCTTCTTCATTTTAGTATTAAATTCATCTATATACTGATCTATTCTAGTGTTTCGCCCACATATCAACGTCGTATTCAAACACAAATCGGGAACAGGTGGAAGAGATAATGTACCCACCACACGCGGACTGGCGTGATACGTTGAAGATATGCGACGAGCTAGACGATAGGTCCTTACAGGTGTTGACAGCTAAGTTAGTATCTTTATTTTATTTTTAATAGCTTCACGCTCTATCCCGCACATGGCAGGGTATGCAGAGGGAAATGCAGGAACCATAGGAATCTAGTGTTAAGACACTCACTCCCCGCTTTCCGCCGTTCGAGGCATTGCGTTTTGGGTGGCGAAACTCAACGGCGGGTTTTGCCTTGTTGCCAGAGCGGAGAAAATGGAAATAGAAACATTCATCTTCCCCGATGGGGAATCGAACCCCATAAACCGTCGCGTTTACAGGCAGACGTTGCGCCTCTGCGCCACGACGGTCCTATATTTCTTATTCAAATTCGGTAGGAAGTTGGGAGCGTGTTTTAACGCCAAGTAATATATCCTGCAATATGCAAGATAAAATGCGAAGTTATTTTTTTAGTACTCATAGCCTACAAAGACTTTGCAGTCAAAGTTATTATCAAAGAAACTTACTCTCTCAAGCAAACATTCTAAAAGTTCTTTTACTTATTACTGTTATTATTACTTATGCATCATGTTTTTCTTACAGATATTTAGGGGAAATGCCCAATACATATGTATTCACAAAGCAGCTGGCGGAACACGTGGTGTATGAATATAGGGGCAGATTGCCCGCTGTCATCATTAGACCGTCTATAGGTAATTTAAGAAATAAATATAGAGCTTACCTTACCTCATTTTACCTTACTTTACCTAAATTAAGTTCCAGTCACACACAATGTTCTGAAAGGCCGAAAGTGGCGAACGGAGTGTCTTAACACTACGTTGTTGTTTCTGTGTCTAGCCCCGCTATTAGAGACTTCTTTACTAAAACAATTGATTAAAATTTGTGTGATAAAATTGAAAAAAAAAAAACATAAAAACTTGAACGCAGCGTGACTCGAACTCGCGCCCTCTCGCAAATCGTGCAAGCGCTCTCAACACTGAGCCATGTGTTCTTCATCACATTGTTTCGTTGTTGGCATCTTTGTAGGGAGATCTTTACAAGTTTCGCAAGAGGCCGTGGGTTCGAGCCCCGCTGCGTTCAAATTTTTATAAATATTTTCTTTAAGCACATATTTAATAATTAATATTTAGACATTGTACACTACCTGCATTTTGAGCAAAATAAATAACTAAGTTACAATAGAACGATTCATATTTATAGACTGAAATATTTTTACAATTCGGACTTGTAGTTCCTGAGATTAGCGCAATCAACCAAACATTTGTCATCTTAATTTTAATATATTTAGTATAATATATATGATAATTTTAGTATATTATATATAAAAGATTTTATATTACTGTCTAGAACTATTACTAATACATTTCTAGAACGCACTTCAAAGGCGGCATTAGCAGAATCATTTCGAATTTAGTTAGGTAGTGGGAGGAGCTCGGACAGTGAAGGTGAACGTTAATGCATTTTAAAGGGCCCCTTTAAACCTACACTTGGGTCGCAAGTCCCAAGCGCTGCTCGGAGCTCCTCTTCCTACAACACGATGGGCCCGGCACCCGCACAGTGAATCCATGGAATGCTAAGCAGTTTCTCCTCATATTTCAGTCGTATCCAGTGTAAAGGACCCTATACCGGGATGGATTGAAAACTTCAACGGACCTACCGGGATTATTGTGGCTTGTGGGAAAGGTATTATTTCTTTTTTTTTTTAGCTTCACGCTTTATCCCGCACATGGCAGGGTAGGCAGAGGGAACTGCAGGGACCGTGGGAACCTAGTGTTAAGACACTCCGTTGCTTAGTCCCTGCTTTCTCCGTCTCCGCTTTCCGCCTTTTTTCGAGGCATTGCGTGTTGAGTGGCGGAACTCAACGCCGCGCTTTGCCTATGTATTATTTGTTATTTTACTATTTCTTATTTTATTTTATATAACAGGTTCAATTCTATCCTTATTCAAATTTGTTTATAGAAATTGAAAGAATTTACTTTTTAATAATAAAAATATTAGAAACGGATATAACGTTCTAAGTTTTAATTTTCTTCTATACTTTTGTGGACTGTGATTTTTTTTATTTATATTCCTTTGGAAATTCAGAGAAATCTCTCATATTACCAATTTCTACGTCCAATAGTATTAAGCGTTATGTCATTTGACTCAGATTTGGTCAAAGTTAAATTTAATTTATACCATGTCATTTGTTGAAAACATTTAGTACTTTGAAAAACTTGGATATTTAAATTGGATATAAAAAAGGGAAAATTGTGTAAAAATAAATTATATTAATGTATTTCTATATATGATAACTCCAAAGTAACTGGCTTAAGTTTTAAGACGGTTCCCAAAAGACATTCGAATTCTGTTACATTAAAATTTTAATACCCGAAAGTCCTAAATTATTTTTCTTTTTTAGGCTTGAATAATACATATTTTTTAAATAATTATATTGTACCTCTACCTCTACCTGTTTTAACAGGTATCCTTAGAACAATATATTCGAAGCCAGACTTAATCTCCGACTACATACCGGTGGACGTCGCAATAAAGTGTTTCATAGCATCAGCGTGGGCTAGAGGCACTAAAAAGTATGTATAGTTTATATTTAATTACATTAAATTAACATATATTTATATATATTTTTATTATTTCAAAATTTCGGCGTTGAGTTCCGCCACTCAACACGCAATGCCTCGAAAAAGATAGAAAGCGGGGACGGAGAGAGCAGGGACTAAGCAACGGAGAGTCTCAATGTTAGGTTCCTATGGTTCCAGCAGTTCTCTCTGCCTACCCTGATATATGTGGAAAAAAGCGTGAAGCTAAAAAATAAAAAAAATGTTATTGTGTCTGAAGAAGGGTAGGGATCGCTTTTTCCCCAAAAACAGTACGTGGTGTGTGACAAAAATTAAATTCGCTAAAGAAATTTGCATTTAATTGCTATGCCATTACTTTAAGATGACCACAAAATTTGGCTCTTATATTTTTTTATGTCTTCACGCTTTATCCCGCTCATAGCAGGATAGGCAGAGGGAACTGCAGGAATCGCAAGAACCTAGTGTTAAGACACTCCGATGCTTACTCTGCTTTCTCCGTCCCCGCTTTCTACCTTTTTCGAAGCATTGCGTGTTGAGTGGCAAAACTCAACGCCGTGCTTTGCCTAGTTGCCAGAGCAAAGAAAATGGAAATAGAAAAATTCATCTTCTCCGAGTGGGAATCGAACCCAGAAACCGTCGCGTTACAGGCAGACCTTTTATATAATATATAATAAAGAAAAAGTAGCCACTAAACCTAAAATCTCTCCGTTTTCTCCACCTCTTCTTACAGATTAGAGCCTACAGACGACGTGCCCATCTACAATAGCTGTGCTGGAAGTCTAAACACTATTACAGTTCACGAACTAATAACCATTGGCAAGCAAATTATAACGTCGATGCCTTTACGTAATATGATCTGGTGCTTCGGAGCTACAATCACATCCTCATTGTTTATATTCAATTTTCAGGTATAGTATTAAAAAATTAAGGACTTAAGTTCAAATCTAGATTTTCAGTTATTATTATTATTTTTTTTAGCTTCACGCTCTATCCCGCACATGGCAGGAAAGGCAGAAGGAACTGCAGGAACTATACTAACCTAGTGTTAAGACATTTCGTTGCTTAGTCCCTGCTTTCTCGATCCCCACTTTCCGCCATTTTTGAGGCATTGCGTGTTGAGTGGCGGAACTTAGCGTCGCGCTTTGCCTAGTTTTCAGAGCGAAGAAAATAGAAATAAAAAATCCATCATTCCCGAGTGGGAATCGAACTCACAAACCGTTTACAGGCAGACTTTATACCTTTTGCGCCACGACGATCCTCCACGATTTTTAGTTTTATTAATGGATTTTTAGTGTAGGATGTTTAAGAACTATATAATGGGCTGTTTCGGACTATATGAGCGTTAAGGCAATATGCTGACTTTTTTAAATATATATAATATAGTAAACGCTACGCGAAATATTTACAGAAAACATATAAAAATTTTGAAAATTGATGCTATGAAATCACAGTTGGATGGTTTCCACGAGGCGCGGGTTTATATCTCGCCGCGTTAATTTGTTTATTATATTATTATTTTCAGTATTTATCTATACTTAAAAAAAATACATTGTAAGTGTTTACTTGTTACTATTTTGATAAAATAAACATCCATATTTTTATATTTTATAACAAAATGCTGAAACGTTTACTTCTTTACGTAAAAATTATGGCACCATAGTTTTTTTTTTCTTTTAGCTTCACGCTTTATCCCGCACATGGCAGGGTAGGCAGAGGGAACTGCAGGAACTATATGAACCTAGTGTTAGGGCGCATTTTCATTGGTCGATAAGGCCCGCATTCGGAGTGCGGAAGATTTCTGTAACGCATGCCATAAGGCCCGCAAAGAGTTTATCGGTTTCACTGGTCGTCCGAGCCCGCATTCGGGGTGCGGGTGATTTCTATAACGCATGCGACAAGGCCAGCATGCGGGGAGCCATTTTCACTGGTCGTTAGAGCCCGCATTTGAAGTGCGAGAGAATTAGGTACCTGCAGTTTGGCAGTGGGTTTTGAGATAAGCACACGTACTTACAAATTATTAACATTAAAAACAGCGTTAATAATATAAATAATGCGCATAGTATTGATGACACTAATGAATGACAACGGAGGCGAGTCACCGCGTGCTTTGTATCGACCGAGTTATCGACTGACTAGTTTCATTGGTCGTTATCCCGAATGCGGATATCTTCCGCACACGTTTAATCGACCGAGTTATCGACCAGTGGATTTCATTGGTTGTTAGCTCGCACGCGGGTACTCCCCGCAATCGGGCTAACTACCGACTTATCGACCAATGAAAATGCGCCCTAAGACACTTGCTTAGTTCCTTTTCAATGCTCCTTACCTAGAAATCTTAGAAGCCTAATAGAGCAAATATTGATTGTATATATTTTTCTCCTCAGGTATTACTGCTTCATCTTCTACCTGCACTCCTTATAGACATATTGTTATGGATATTTGGGCAGAAAACTATGTATGTATAAAATTTATATATAAATATGAAAATAAATTATTATTAGCTTTATCCCGCATATGGCAGGGTAGGCAGAGGCTTAGAAAGCAAAAAATCTGCTTTAAAATCCGCCATTCAACATACGTCGACGTAAATCCGAGTAAAATACGTAAAAATGTAATTCTGTTAAAATAACAACTATATGAGGACTCGTGGCGCAGAGACGCAGCGCCAGCCTGTAAGCGCGCCTGTGGGTTCGATTCCCATGATTTCCATTTATATCGCTGTGTCAACTACGTAAGCCTGGTGTTAAGTTCCACTACTCAACACGCAATGTCTCAAAAACATGAAAAGCGGAGAACGGTGTGTCTTCGCACTAGGTTCCTATAGTTCCTGCAGCTCACTCTGTTTACCCTCTAACAAGAGGGATAAAGCGTGAAGCTAATAAAATAAGTACAAAATAATAACCACTATAAAATGTTAAAAAACTTTTACAGGCTGGTCAAAATCCAACGACGCATTTACATAGCAAACCTGGCCCTACATTACTATACAATACACCAATGGACGTTCAGCAACGTGAATTTTGTCTACTCTTCGGTCCAAAATTAAAGAGGAAGACCAAGAGGACTTCTACTATGACCTGGAAAATATAGACCGATACGAATTCTTCAGAGAGTGTTGTAATGCTGGTAGGAAGTATTGTTGCGTGAAACTGAGGAAGAGATACCGAAGAATCGGGCTCATTATGCGAGGTAAGTAGCTTTTTTGTTACAAGACAAAGTTGCGGTGTTAAGTTACGCCATTAAACAGTTAATGTCTCATAGGGCGGAAAAACGTAGAACCGAAGTGTCTTAACACTAGGTTCCTATTGCCTAGCAAGTTATATAATGTCTAAAGGCGGAAAGCGGAGAACGTGGAGTGTCTTAACACTAGGTTCCTATTGGAAAGTGATTTGCGGGATAAAGCGTGAAGATAAGAAAAAAATATAATAACTTTTCCTAGACTATAATTGTCATTAGATGTTGATGAATTTATCTTAAAATATTAAAATTTTTGGTATAGAGTATGAAATATATGAGTCATAAAAGGAACAAGAATAAAATTGTTTTAATTTCTCCACTTAAGTAAAATAGTATGTGTAGTTATGTTACTGAAAAGTTTTGAGTGTTTTAACTCACTATTTCGGGGGACGAAAAAAGCAGGGACTAAGCAACGGAGTGTCTTAACACTAGGTTCATTTAGTTCCTGCAGTTCCCTCTGCCTACCCTGCCATGTGCGGGATAAAGCTAAAAAAAATAACCATTTTGAATTTGTGAAGAAAGTGGAGAATAATTTGTCTTAACGCGAATAATATTTTTTTTGTTTCAGACTAAATTCGTTAAGAATCTGTTAACATGTGTGTTTTACGGATTCATATTTTGGTGGATCGTGAGTTCAGAATTTGTTCAAAACCTTTTTACAACAGATGGATGAGAAAATTTTGATTTAATTTAAACTAGATAGTATTTTTTTTTATATTTTTTAATAATATGTTAACTTTGCTTCTTAAATCTTTTGTATATGTGTATATTGTATATGTATATTATATTGTTATTAAAAGTATATATCTTTTCTCAATTAAGTAAATTTTCTTAAAATAAGAATACAAGCTTATTTTTTACGCCAAAAACATTACCGGTTCGCTAAAGTTAATGCCTCAGACCAGAGAAGAAACTCAGCGTATTCAAGAAACTTCAAAACACTCAGTTTAATGAAGACGTACATATATTTTGAATTGCAAAGCGATTTGTATCGTTTATACGTTTACAAATATTTTTCTATTGCGTAAATTATTTAATCAAACTTATTATGTAAACGATGCGTTGTTGTAACGCATCGTTATAACGTCTGCCTGTAAAGTAGACGGTTGTGGGTTCAATTCTGGTTAATTTTCTTTGATTTGGTAACAATGTTACTTCATTGTGAATCCTCAAGTCAACGTTTTTTTTAAATGTACCTTTGCCTCAAATTAACGTAATAATTACAATATAATAATACTTGTTTTATCGTTAGTTTTGAAATAAAAATTTCAAATTGAAAATGTCAAATCATTTCTACTCGATAAAAGATATATCTCTCTCATTTTATTATTTTTTGTGAATGATAGGTGACAGATTGACAACTTTTGTAGTACGAGATGTTTACGTCATTTGTATTTAATAATGACTACCTCACGCGTTACACAGCACGTGTAAAAAGCAAGTAATTAAAAAATACCCTGTGTCTAAACTATTAATTAAAAACTAAAATTAAGATACTTAAATGTTTAGCAAATTAGAGGACGCTGATATAGATCGATCTTTATCAAATGTAGGTAACATGATAGCGAGGAGATTTCACAATGCTAATGTTGATATTGTGCATATTTATAGAGATTGAGTAAGGAAAAAAGAATGACCATTTCAACAATAAAATTGACACAAACACAGATTTATAATTTAGACTTCAGATCCAACGTCTGAATGGCGTTTTCAATAAGAATAAAACATATAAGGTGATATTTTACTAGTTTTAATTGCATTTTCAATACAATACCTCTAAGTAGATGACAGTACAAAATTATAAAGTACACTTAACTTTCTATTTCACTTATTATAAAACATTTTAAAAATACAATAGTCTTATATCACAAATCGAATTGAGTACCTCGTTATTAAAACTAATGGTTTATTATATATATAAAATATGAGACGAAGATAAAGTGGTGTAACTTAAAGAAACAATATTTCATTATTTATGGTTATCTAGTAATAACTTGAATGGAAAGCAAGAACATGTTGTCATATTATGCGGGAAAGAGCGTAAGAGTGATATTATTTTGTTATATATATTTTAAGTCAAATTTTTAAATATGGCCTACAAATTATTGGTTTCGTAGAAAAAAAAAGCAATTGTCAGAAATCAAAGTAATTTTTATATTCATATAATAAATACTATAGACACTGACAGAATCAGTCTGTTCTTTAAAATTCAATTAGCAAATAAGCGATGTTTAAATTGACATCTTGCCGTTTTATATTTATATTTATGTTAATACTTTATCGTGCATCATAAATGTAAACTCAACATAAAAGTAAATAAAATGCTTGTCAAAAATACCAACTATATGTACAGCAACATATATATATATATATATATATATATATATAATATATATATATATATATATATATATATATATATATATATATATATATATATATATATATATATATATATATATATATATATATATCTATATATATATAATATATATATATATATATATATATATATATATATATATATATATATATATATATATATATATATATATATATATATATATATATATATATATATATATATATATATATATATATATATATATATATATATATATACATATATATATATATATATATATATATATATATATATATATATATATATATATATATATATATATAT
The DNA here is from genome assembly GCA_037178615.1 of Dione vanillae. Taxonomy (NCBI): domain Eukaryota; kingdom Metazoa; phylum Arthropoda; class Insecta; order Lepidoptera; family Nymphalidae; genus Dione; species Dione vanillae. The sequence continues at coordinate 22,662 of JAZFAU010000001.1, read as the reverse complement.
ATATATATATATATATATATATATATATATATATATATATATATATATATATATATATATATACATATATATATACATATATATATATATATATATATATATATATATATATATATATATATATATATATATATATATGATTTAGTAATTCGGTTACATTTAAAAATTTTGGTTACACCACTTTAGCTTTAGTCTTCATTCATTGATATACATAAACGTTTAATAATAAATATTAACTTATAAAATAACAATTAACTAATATGAATTGCACATATTATTATTTTAAGACTAAGTCCTAAGTATTCACTTCACGGAGAAAGAAAAAGATTTTGACAAATCTCTCCGTTCTCTTTTTGGACCTAAATGTATTACGTAACACATTTCGATATTTTTCATTTATACATGGGGGAGCCTTGTAGCATAACGTAAAACGTAAACATTTTTCTTCTTTTTAACCCCCTCACTATATATTACGTACCCTATTGTTATTAAATTTACGTTACTTAGTATCGAGGGATTTTTTTTGCCGATATTTTTGCTAATATTAGAGATTTAAATTCCTAAATTTTTAATTCAACCAAAAATATATTACGTTTACGTCTTATCGTTCAATATGGCCTTGCCCCCCTCCAAATTGTATTACGAAATATAAGATCCATTTTAAGATGCATGTAAAACTATAGATTTATAATGTAAATATTGAGCATGTCTTTGTATTTAAAAAACTTATTACAGTAATATATTAAAATTAAACATAATTACAGGTAGATAATGGCTTATAAAAGTATAATTCGAATAAATTTATATACAGACACAATAGTGAGTGACAATTACTTAAAATCTTTCATGAGAAGACAGTTTAGTGGCAAGTCACTCTCTTTTCTCTATTTAAGAAAATATACAAAAAGTTAATAAATATAATTAATATAAAGATTTAATCTCATATTATTAATAATCTACTAAAGTTTGTAGGTAGTAAATGATATGGTTTTACGTAAGATTTTCCCCTGTGTTTAAAACTGCTTTCATTTACATTGGATCCTGCCTGATGCAGTTTTGACAGAGAATGGAAAAAGAGTGACCTAACACTAAGCTCTCTTTATATTTAACGATTTGTACAAAATACAAGAAGATTAAAAAATAACAATCTCGTACATAATGTTCATGTCTTTTGCGTTCTCTAACAATTATTATTTAAAAAATAATTATTTTATTGACTTAAAGACAAAAAAATTCGGCTTCTGGCACCAGTCTGGATAACTGCGTGTGATACATTAGTCTATCTGTACCAACAGAGTCCTATCATTAACAAAAACTTCACCCTAAAATATCGAATTCAATATTTTTTCTATTGTTCAAAAATATTGATAATACATCCACAGGCTATCCATACATCAAAACGAAGAATTGTACAGCAATTCACAGACTGATCATTCAATATTTAAATGTAAATCTTTGTGTTTAGATCTATCATCGTAATAATCGAAGTCGCTACCATCGTCTAACACTTCCAAGTATTCAGATTTGCCATTCCTATCACTTTCGCTCGAATCACTCTTATACGCTTCATTTGTTTCATCATTAGTTTCTTGTGTGTGCGAATTATTTATAAGTGAATTCTTTCTGTCGAAATCAAACAGTTTGTGTGTAAACTCTCTTAATTTATCTGTATTTATAAATTTCTCCGCTTCTCCTTCATTATTACTATCATCATTTTCACTTTCTATTAGCCTGTCGTTGAATTTTCCATTTTCGTTATCTGATGACAGTGGTATTTCACATGGCATGTATACATCGTCTTTGTTTGTATGTTTATTTGTATGTTTATTCTTATCCAACCACATGTTGCTCTTGAAGTTGTTCTTGTTGTAATTCTTAAACATGATTTTGAATGTGAGTATATATGATGTGACGAGTATTAACACAGCGCCAGAGATGAAGCTCATGTACATTAGGACTTTCTCGATAACTGGCAAAATGTTGATGTAGAATCTGAATTTGATTTCCATTGACTTTGGCAGTGTGTACATTCTCTGTAAAAAAATACGAATTAATTTTTTTACGATTTAAAATATAAAATGACATCTATATGTACAATTTCACGACAAATTGATTTCGTTATTTTACTATAGAAAATATTTCTAAGATTATAAAAACAAAAAAAAAAAATTATACTTACAATATCAAACCATAACAATGGCAGATACATATTGGTAAATCTCTCCGTATTCCTGATACCCGATATATCACCGAGGGCCATGTTGATTTGGAATTTGGATGAAATATCCAAAGGAAGGCCTGAACTTGGTTCGATCCAAAAGCTAAAATAAAATAAAATAAAATTTCAGGCTTAAAAAGTTGTAAAGTATTTAATACTATAGTCTAGTTTATTTTATTGTATGTCACTATGTGGATAAAGTGATATTGCTTTGTATGTGGATTAAGAAGGAGAAAAAAAGAAGGTTCATTTTACTTGTCATAAAATAACTAACAAATTTTAGTTATAGAAACGTTAAAATCCATCAAAAATCATCTAACTCCGAAAAAAATAACAGGAAACAGAGTGGTTTATCACTAGATTTTTGTCTCCAATGAATATTTTATATAATAATTTAAGCACATTAACTTACGTTGTTTCATGATCTTCCTTATTTGGAGTCAATCCATCTACTTTGCTGAAAAGGATGTCGTCTCCTTTATAAAAATGAGGATAAGACAGAGCTATGGGGAATCCATAGTAGCAATCTGTTACATCAATTAAACCTTCAGGGAGGCATTTTCCTGAAAATATAAAAAATATAAACTGCTGGTGGCCATATTATTTTTTTGTATGTTTTTCAAATATTTTCAGTTCTCAGCCTATTTATTTGCTTACTTTGATTAATAGGACGGAGTAAAATAATTAGAATTAGTAAGGTTTAATCATCAATGATTTGATTACTCAATACTTAATCATAAATGGATCGGTAAATGCTGAGATGATGTATAAAATACATACCATGTCTACAAAAGCATTTGTTCTCTTTAATAATTTTGCCGTTATCTAACATGTGTTCTGGAAACATATATTTGTATCCTGTTAGACCATTTTTGACGCCTTCGCCAGCGGGAATCTGAAAATGTAATCGTTAATCGTAACATGGTCGTTGGTATTTATTGTTTTACTGGCACCATCTATCTATTTATTTTACATTTTTTATTGATTCACGCTTTATCCCGCACCTAGCAGGCAAAGGAAACTGCAGAATTTGTGAAAACCTAGGGTTATGACATTCCGTTCCCTGGTTTTCGCCTTTTCGAGGCATTGCGTGTTGAGTGGCGGGACTCATCGCCTCGTTTGCCTAAATGCCATAGATAACGGAAATGAAAAAATCCCTCTTCGAGTGGAAATCGAACCCAAAAACCGTCGCGTGTACTGGAAGATACTCAGTTTCTGCGTCACGATGGCCCTAAACCTCCTGTCCTAACTTTCTGCCTATTTTGTATTTCTTGTATTATCTTGGATATAGTAGTGTAAGAACGAGATTTCGACATATATTATATGTTAAACTATATGATTATAATTCATTCTTCGAAGAGGAATCGAATCCAAAGTAGTTGCTTTCACATTAGTATTAAACAATAATTATATAATTTATGCCGCTTACCAAAGGAGCAGCTCTACACAAACTCTTTCTAAAGAAGAGAATAGACTCATTTTTCTTTACATCCCCTTTGAACTTGGTTCCATCTGAGGCATACTGCAAGTTGGAACAGTGTTTGCCGTCCCACTGTGGGAGGTCAGTGGATCCTCTGTATGTGTCTATGAGACCAGCGAGTGATAAATCCTCTTCTCCAGTGAATATCGTTTCGTAGTCTCCTTCGAAATCGTACATCTGATTGATAAAATAAATAAAAAATATTAGTAATGTAATAATTTTATAAAAGATAGCTTTAAATGTTAATACTATTCGACCCGCCAGTATTTGTAACAACTTTCGGTGAAAGGATAGCGAGTGGCGGGGTTGAAACAGTGGTAGGTTTTGGGATATTGAGTAAGGAGCTCGGTTAATCGTTGGATAACCATCGAGGTGATAAGTTGTCTAGTGGAAACTATGCTTGTTGGCTGACAAAAATGTTAAAAGTGGAATAAAGTTATTTATTTGGGTGTGATTGGAGTTTTTCTGACAGTAATATTAGGGTTAGGCAAAATATTTAAAGAATCAACATTGATATATTTTTATTTTTCTCTTCTACAAATTTTAGATTCTCTGAATTTTTCTCATCATTAGCCCCTCGTGTGTTTTTTTCGTGATTTTTCTCCAGTTTTCTCCAATATTATCTATAGATTTTCTAAAAGACTAATCGAGGCCTTTCCTTGCCTTACCGACGTCTTTCCTTGTCTTGAGATGGAAATGCGCTGGTACAATAAAAAAAAATACTTACCCGATCAATGAGACCAAGTTTGTCGAAGTAAATCCATCCCGGCATGAATGTATTACCAAGTGTCATCAGCTCAGATTTGTAGCCCATCATAAATTCTCTGGCAGTCATCTTGGCAAGAGGCTGGGAGTTTGTTAACCCGATCAGGTTGTTCAAGGCGAAACGCGTTACGAAGCTTTGTGGTGACACCACATTTGCTATGGACTGTGGAAGAAAATGAGAAATTAGAGTTGTGACCAAGCAGAAATACGATGATATAAATGAATCTTTGATTGTTCCTTTACAGCCTTTTTCTTGGTATAAGATCTAGAGAAATAAAACAATTTACACGAACGAATTAATCGCGTATATTGGATTGGTTTAGAAAAATTAATACTTTTAATTTTTTTTTTTATTTAAAATGTTTAAAAATCGCGAATATTAAAGGTCTTATTATAAATACATTTTCCATATTTTTCTATTTTGCTGTAATATTTTACGTATCAATTGCGTGCGGTTATCTCATATCTCTTAAAAAAGAGCTGCTCACGTTACTCCTTAATTTATTTTTTAATTAAAGTTTTCGAAACCGAATAATTTAAACAATAAATATCTATAGCTTTTGCCTATCGCTTTATCCCTGTCCCTATACCACTAACAACAGGATAAGCAAAGGACCTTGTGTTGAGACAATGAGGTTGTTTTATTGTGTATTTGGTCGTGAAACTCAACGCCGTGCTTTGTTTTGCGACCAAAAGTAGGAATACAAAAATGAATATTTCTCCCCAAATGAATATCTCGCTTAACTCTACAATACCTACTAATTACTTCACAACATCTGCCTACGCCTAAAAGTTTCAAACGATGCATTTCAATATAGGTACATATGTATGTACTTATATGTAAGCTAATATGCAATGAATTGTATCGACCCGGATATATATATATATATATATATATATATATATATATATATATATATATATATATATATATATATATATATATATATATATATATATATATATATATATATATATATATATATATATATATATATATATATATATATATATATATATATATATATATATATATATATATACATATATATAAATATATATAATTAATTCAGTATCAATTTCATATAATTTTTAATATAACTTGTAACATTTTGATAAAAACAAGACATATACATAATTATATATGTATCTTTTAATATATGTATATATATAAATATACAGGCGAGGTCATAGTGGCACAGCGTGACAATTCTAGGTACGAATCCCGGAGAAATTAAATTGATCTCCTTCCTTCGCTCTAAAAGAACAAAGCGTGACGTTAAGTTCCGTCACTAAAACACTATATCTTCAAATATCGACGTAAACTGGGAAACGTAGTGTTTTAACTATACTTTAACAATGTACTATGGAGGAATGCAACCAAAGACTAAGGTAGCTGATCGATGTCACTGAGCCACTACGGTTTTAAATATTCATTAAAGACCAGATCTTTGATCTTGAATTTCCTTAAAATCAACATCTGACATTTCAATATATATAAATAAAGTTTTTTCCTTTTTTTGTATTATCAAGTGCATGTACTTCTTTACACAATCCAGTATAAAAGAGTAAAGTTTTCGTTATTTGTCTGTCATAGTGTTTATTCCAGCTTATCTACGGAATAGCTTAGCCAATTTGCATTCTCTCTCAAACTGGGAGAAAGAGAAGATATAGAGATAGAGGCAAGGCAACATATAGGCCTTCCGTTTTTTATTGCGTGCCTTTTAGACTGACCTTACATATGACTTTAATTATGACTGGACCCTGAAGGAATAAATTATGATATAGTCACACTCTCTTTTTTTAATATTCTTTTAAATATGATTTGAACTGGCTACCATCGATTTTAATCCTATAGTGAGTTAAGCCAACTTGTTTCTAAGGTGCTATTATAAATCATTAACAGTACTGTGTATATCGTTTCAAACGGTACAAAATTTCCACAGTGACTTGTAAATCTTAGGTCATCTCGATATAAATAAAAGAACTCAATACTAGCTTTTAGAATAACCATCATATGTGTAACTTAATATTATATGGTGGAACTTAACGCCGTGACTTGTGTTACTATTAATTATTTTATTAATTTTTTTTAGCTTCACGCTTTATCCCGCACATGGCAAGGTAGACAGGAACTATATGTACCTAGTGTTAAGACACTCCGTTGCTTAGTCCCTGCTTTCTCCATCCCCGAATGGCGCCGAGTGGCGGAACTCAACGCCGCATTTATTAAGTATTTCACCAATTACTTACCAATAAAGCTATATGAGGTAAAAACAGGATGTCATCTTCCTTATTCCCCATTGAAAGTTCCTCCTCCCATATAAGAGGATGACGGGGTATTGCGGACAAAGTGCCATTGTCGTTGAATGTCACGTTGCTGTGTTCTAAGGCTTCCCTGAAAATAATCACAAAAAAGCTTGAAATAACCTCATTTCAGAATATGTTCAGCTTACTTTGCTGGTATATATATATATATATATATATATATATATATATATATATATATATATATATATATATATATATATATATATATATATATATATATATATATATATATATATATATATATATATATATATATATATATATATATATATATATATATAATATATATATATATATATATATATATATATATATATATATATATATATATATATATATATATATATATATATATATATATATATATATATATATATATATATATATATATATATATATATATATATATATAGTTCATCAAATCAAGTTTGAAATAAAAAATTATTAAAATGTCACACATAGCCGTGACTCAATATACGATAAGATTACCCAAGACATACTGTAAAATGCAAGTCACTGTGAAAATTAACTTTTTTAAATTTTAAATGGCACTATACTTTTATACTATATATACATATATTTTTTTAAAGCTTCACGCTTTATCCCGCACATGGCAGAGTAGGCAGAGGGAACTGCAGGAACCATACGAACCTAGTGTTAAGACACTCCGTTGCTTATTTCCTGCTTACTCCTTCCCCGGTTTCCGCTTTTTACGAGGCATTGCGTGTTGAGTGGCGAAACTCAACGCTGCACTTTGCCTTGTTTTTGGAGCGAAGAAAATTCCCCGAGTGGTAATCGAACCCACAAACCGTCGCGTTTACAGGCAGACAATTACGCCTCTGCGCCACGGCGGTCCTCTATAGATATATTATCAAAAAATTTCACATAATGTATAGTAGATACATCTCTATCTTAGGTGCATAGGCAGTAAAAAAGCTTACCGATAAACAAAAGGACCGACTTCTTTGACTTTTATCTTATCATCTAGCCCAGCCATGTACTCCTCAGCATTAGTGACGTTGAACAGAAACACTCTAGTGTAAAGCTTTACTTCAGGTTTTCTCCACATTTCGTAGATTTCTCCTTGATTTGACAATATTACTTTCTGTAAATTAAGAAAATATATATATTTTCCAATTTTTATATTATATATATTATTTTTGTGCAAGTACGTATGTCCCCACACTCCTCCTAAAGTTGTCCTCCTCCTTCTCCTAATTTAAAAATGTAATTTCTTCTGATACGTGCTTAATTTTAAAGATTGTCAACATACTATGTCATTTGGTTTCTAGCTTATTTAGTAACATAGTTCCGAAGCAATGTAATGATAAACGAACGGATAAACACTTGATTAATATACATTTAAATTTTGTTACAAAAAAAAATACTTACCCATCTGTATATTAAGTCGTACGGATGGAAAAAAACGATCGCTAAGCCAACACCTAACAGAATGAATCCAAGTAGAAACAGAAGAAATAGACCTGCAACAAGAATAAATATTACATGAACAAAATTATAAAGAATAAAGCGGGGACGGAGAAAGCAGGGACTAAGCAACGGAGTGTCTTAACACTAGGCTCATATGGTTCCTGCAGTTCCCTCTGCCTATCCTGCAATATACGGAATGAGGCGTGAAGCTACAAAAAAAAAATAAAAAAAAGTAAATTAAAATTATGCTTATGCTATTGTAGTTTGCATATTATATTATCGCTATAAAGATTCACTTTTTTCAAAAATATGTATATTTTTTTTAGTTTCACGCTTTATTCTGTACATAGCAGCAGGCTAAAGGGAACTGCAGGAACCGTGGGAACCTAGTGTTACCCTTCCCCGCCATTTACCGCTCCCCGCGCACCGCCTCTCTCAAGGCAATGTGTGTTGAGTGGCGGAACTCAACAACACGCTTTGCCTAAACAACAAAGATCAAAAGTTCCATCTTCACCGAGTAGGAATCGAACCCACAAACTGTCGCGTTTACAGGATGACGCTACGCCTCTGCGCCACAGTAGTCCTCAATTATTAAATAAATCTTACTTGTGTTTTCATACGACATTTTTTCACTTATTTGCTCGTCTATTATTTTACTATAGATTAAGCATTGCGTTCCCTATTTTTACTTGACGAGACATTGCATGTAATTTGCGGAACTTAGCGCCGCGCTATATCTTATTATTAGAGTCAGAAAATGGCCTGCCTTGTGTAGTGGAAAACGGAGAGTCTTTACACTATGCTTTCATTTTTATATATCCTCCTATATGCGGGATAGTGCGTGAAACTACTTAATTTAATGTAATCTTATACATATCACGACTTAGCCTTCAAATTAAAGCACGCGGAATTTAATTGATTATTTTGTAAATTGATTCTAGAAAAGTTCAATTGGCATTTGAATTTTATTTCCTAGTATAAACAAAAATACATATAAACAACATACTATGCTATGCTGTTATATATATATATATATATATATATATATATATATATATATATATATATATATATATATATATATATATATATATTATATATATATATATATATATATATATATATATATATATATATATATATATATATATATATATATATATGTTATTATAAAAATTATGTTGCCGTGACGTAGTTTCAACGTGTGTGAACGATAGTTGCGTGTTCGATTTCCACTACTTTACAAAATTGTTAAATAAAGAATTTAGATAATTTAATTTTTCTTGCTTTGGTAACAAGGCAAAGCGCGGCGTTGAGTTCCGCCACAAAGCCAGCAATATATCTAAAGGCGGAAAATGGAAAACAGAGGGTAACACTGTTATCCTTTCACCTCCTACGTGAATCAATAAAATCAAAATCCTGAACGCGGCGTTAGGTTCCGCCGCTCAAAATTCAATATGTCTAAAATATATAGAAATAAGAGAACGGAGACTTTGACGTAAAATTCTCTCTTCTAAAAGGCTGTATATAAAAATCTTCCACAAAAAAATTACAGAACTCAATCATTCCTCATCGCAAATTATATATAATAATAGGAATAGATGACTATTGATAGCTTAGGTTCGTTCAACACTTAAAGTATAGATTAGCATTAATTTTTTTATCTTTTACTACATATAATATATATAATATATAGAGAGCTTAAATTGGAGAGGAGGGTCACTTCACTCTCTTTTTTCAGAATCTCAAAAGAATGTATAGAAGAAGGAAAAATATGTCAGTAATAAAACTTCATTTCAGTTGTCAGTTCGATTCTTATAAGAGACAAACCTATCTCTATGCTCTCCTCGCCAGTTATGATGTCCTTGTACTCACTATTTAACTTCAGTCGTCACAGCGACCTTAGATATGGGTTCGATTCCCATCTTCCTCTATGGTAAGAAGACATTAGCACGGCGTTGGGTTCCAACTCTTAACACGCAATATATCAAAAACAGGGTGAAAAAAACGGGGTAAAGACACTTGATATTCCTTGTCTATCCGGCTTAGTAATGCGAGAAAATGCGTGAAAGTATGCTTTATCCTGGTCGTAGCAGGGTAGGCAAAGGAAACTGTAGGTAGAGAACTTACTAAGTATTGCGTGCGGAACTCAACGCCGCGCTTGGGTAGTTGCCAGAGCGAGAAAATTTAAATGAAATAATCCATCCTCCTCGAGTGGGAATCAAACCCACACATGACCACTCAAATGAACATGTAAATCCTTATAAAAAGGATTGAAAGCAGGGAACAGTGTCATAACACTTGGTTCCTGTGATTTCGAATATATATATATATATATATATATATATATATATATATATATATATATATATATATATATATATATATATATATATATATATATATATATATATATATATATATATATATATCTATATATATATATATATATATATATATATATATATATATATATATATATATATATATATATATATATATATATATATATATATATATATATATATATATATATATATATATATATATATATTCGAGTATTGCGTGCGGAACTCAACGCCGCGCTTGGGTAGTTGCCAGAGCGAGAAAATTTAAATGAAATAATCCATCCTCCTCGAGTGGGAATCAAACCCACACATGACCACTCAAATGAACATGTAAATCCTTATAAAAAGGATTGAAAGCAGGGAACAGTGTCATAACACTTGGTTCCTGTGATTTCGAATATATATATATATATATATATATATATATATATATATATATATATATATATATATATATATATATATATATATATATATATATATATATATATATATATATATATATATATATATATATATATATATATATATATATATATATATATATATATATATATATATATATATATATATATATATATATATATATATATATATATATATATATATATATATATATATATATATATATATATATATATATATATATATATATATATATATATATATATATATATATATATATATATATATATATATATATATATATAATATTTATTGTAATTCCGGTATACTTAATTTAGGAACTTTGATCAAGCCTTTTATTGTGTACTAATTTTAGCCTGCGGCTTTACTTCTGTATTTTCATTATGAGAGATATTATTTATCTGGAATATATCTTGAAATATTATATATTCTTTTTTTTATTTTTTATTAGCCTCACGCTTTATCCCGCATATTGCAGGGTAGGCAGAGGGAACTGCAGGAACCGTGTCAATCTAGTGTTAAGCCAGTCCGTTGCTTAGTCCCTGCTTTTTCCGTCCCCGCTTTCCGCCTGGTTTCGAGGCGTTGCGTGTTGAGTGGTGAAACTTAACGCCGTGTTTTGCCTACTTTTCCAGAGCGAAGAAAATGGAAATAGAAAAATCCATCTTCCCCGAATGGTAATCGAGCCCTCAAACCGTCACGATTACAGGTAGACTCTTACGCCTCTGCGCCACGACGTTCCTAAATTAAATTTGAACCCTTTATAATCGCGCCCCAGTCTTACGACAAAGTAAAGTGAGATGTAATAGAAAAATACCCATATAAAATTACAGACTATAAACGCGACGGTTACGGGATCAAGTCCTAATAGTGGTAACAAGACAAAGCTCGCGTTTAGCTCCGCCACTCAATGAAATATATTTCGAAAAGCAAAAGGCGCAGAAAGCAGTGTCATAACACTATGCTCCCTCTACAACATAATACTTTTCGAGACATTGCATATTGAGTGGCGGAACTCAACGCCGCGGCGCTTGCTTTGTTACCAAAACGAGAAAAGAATAAAAATAATTCGTTCAGAATTTAATGACATATGAACTAACACCTCGCGCCCCCATTACAAGAGCTTGTATACAATAAAACTAGCCATATAAGGCTTGACGACCCTTTTTATGACATATATTTTATTACCAACATAACCTTATTTTTTTAAAATTCTTTATTGTTTTTGATCCTATGTAAAATTATTAACTTTAGCTGTTTTTTTGAATACAGCAGGGTAGGCAGAGGAAACCACTTTATCTGCCCAGTGTAAAGAAATGAAAACATTTGCACTGAATGGATATTGAACCCACTACTACCAGGATTTCATTCAGCGTCCCACAGTCCCACTTTACCATGACACCTTTAAAAGTAATAAAAAAATAATTAAAGACATGTATTCTTCAACTGTCTAATGATATTTAGTTTTATACCATACATTCTTCCTTGTGTTCTCCATTCAACGTGACATTGGCGAAGAATTAAAAGTCATATCCAAGCCATAAGTAAAAGAAGAAGGAGATGGCGATCGTTAAGGCATAGAGGCGTAACATCTGCCTGTAAACCAGATTAGTGGGTTCAATTTCCATTCGAAGAAGATGGATTTTTCTATTTCTATTTTCTTCGCTCTAGACAAAGCACGGCATTGAGTTCCGCCACTCAACACGCAATGCCTCGAAAAATATGAAAAGCTGGGAACGGAGTGTCTTAACACTATGTTCCCACGGGTCCTGCGGTTCTCTCTGTCTACCTTGCCATATGCGTGATAAAGCGTGAAATTATAAAAAAAATAAGAAAAATCATTTGTACCGAACACTATGTATACAACCAGCTCGCACATGATCGTAACGCGAAGGTCGCGACTTCGATTACCGACCATATTCCATACGTTAAGTACATATAATAAATATGTTTATATCAATTTTGAGGAAGTAGCACAGTTTTATATACGTTTTTAGGAACCTGTTTATTTGCATATATCGTGGCAATTAATTATTTAAACGCAGAAATACTTTTAAGGTCACTTACTGACCCTAGCTTTTAACATACTAGTGTACGCTCGCGGCGTTGCCTAGAGTGACTATGTTTAAAATGTAAACGTATTCTTTACTAAAATGTTTTATATAGCAATAATAATAAACTTTCAACCACTCAACACGCAATGCCTCAAAAACGGCGGAAAGCAGGGTCTAAGCAGCGGAGTATCTTAGCACTAGGATCCTATAGTTCCTGCAGTTCCCTCTGCCTACCCTGCCATGTGCGGGATAAAGCGTGAAGCTAAAAAAAAAACACTTTGTAATATTTCAACAAAGGTTTTATTACAATTTTGTTAACAATAGCTAAAAATTTGGTAAAAATAAAAATAAAAGACACCCTCTTTATGTAGACTAAGACTTTATGTAGACTTTAAAAGATTGAACTTTTTTCATGCTTTATCCCGCACATGGCAGGCGAGCAGAGGGAACTGCAGGAACTATAGGAACATAGTGCTAAGTCACTCCGCTGCTTAATCCCCGCTTTTCGCCTTTTTCAAGACACTGCACGTTGAATGCCGAAACTCAACGTCGCGCTTTGCCCAGTTTCCGAAGTGAAGAGAATGGAAATAGAAAAATCCATCTTTCCCTCATGAGAATCGAACTCACAAGCCGTCGCGTTTCCAGGGAGACGCTATGCCTCTGCGCCACAACTGTCCTCATTAACCTTTCAAAACAAATTTTATATTAAAAGAGGACACTATTGCATTGATATGAATACGTCTTTCGTTGTTATACAAGTCATGAATCTTCTTAACATTTCTTTTTGGTTCACGCCTTAACCTGCTCAAAGCAGTAGTGTTCAAACACTCCGTTTCCGCTTTTTCCAGGCATTGCTTGTTAAGTGACGGAAGTTTTATATATTAGTTTAAACAGCATCAAAATTCAAAAAAAAAATCTAGATCTACTTTCAATATTTTCTTTTAGAGAGACCTTTATGTTAGAAGAATAAAGAAGTAATAATCGATAATTTAAATATTTATTTAGAAAGTTATGTTTTTTTAGTCAGGAAAAACCTCAGGGTTAAAAATATTATATAGCTGGCCTCATTCATTTAGTTAAACTTGGAAATTTACTGCAGTTGTTAGTCGTTAGTCATTTAAATATCAATAGAGGTTATTTTACACGAAATCCAAAGTCAAAAGTCAAAGCCGAAGAAAAAATTTAAATGCTTTACATACTTATGTATATATTTAACTTTTGTACTAAAGTCATAAAGTTATTTTGAAAAAGCTTATGCCATTAATTAAAAAAATCAAAAAGCTTATCTCAGGAACTATATGTTCACATTAAAAAGCTTTTTATACTATATTGAACGAGGACCGTCGTGGCGTAGAGGCGTCTGCCTATAAACTCGACGGTTTTTGGGTTGGATTCCTACTCGGGGAAAGACTGACTTTTCTATTTCCATTTTCTTCGCTCTGGCAACTAGGCAAAATGCGGCGTTGAGTTCCGCCACTCAACTCGCAATGGCTCGAAAGCGGTGGAAAGCGGGGACGGAGAAAGCAGGGACTAAGCAACGGAGTGACTTAACACTAGGTTCGTATTGTTCTTGCAGTTCCCTCTGCCTACCAACCATAAACCATATTTCATATTGAAAGTTTATTTGAGACACTACTTGTGCGCAAACGAAGCCATAGTTAAAAACTAGTTTAGTAAAACTTAAAAAAAATATACGGATACCGACTTACATATACAATAAATATGACGCGTCTAATTTATGACAAGAGTCAGGCAAAACAAGACTTTTTTAAAAAAACAAGTTATGTTTTGCTTAAACACCTGTTTTTTTAATATATAAAATCATCCGTATCGTGGAATTAATTAATATATATATATATATATATATATATATATATATATATATATATATATATATATATATATATATATATATATATATATATATATATATATATATATATATATATATATATATATATATATATATATATATATATATATATATATATATATATATATATATATATATATATATATATATAAAAAAGTGAAAAATAAAATAATATAATATACTTTAAATTTGGTTATAATTAAAAATATGATAGAAATTCAGTTTTAAACTAAGCTTAAAATTGGTTTAAGCTTTTAAAAATTATTATTTTTTTTTTAATTTAATTTCGGTTTTTTTGTACACCTACATCTGGGCTAGTAGAAAATGATCTTTAACGTTAAGCACGCCTATTACATTTATTTTTTTATAACTTCACGCTTTTATCCCGCACATGGCAGGGTAGACAGAGGGAACTGCAGGAACCATACGAACCTAGTGTTAAGACACTCCGTTACTTAGTCCCTGCTTTTATCCGTCCCCGCTTTTCGCCATTTTTGAGGCATTGCGTGTTGAGTGGCGGAACTCAACGCCGCGTTTTGCCTAGTTTGCCAGAGCGAAAAAAAAGGAAATAGAAAAATCCATCTTCCTGGGGATCGAACTCAGTAACCGCCGCGTTAGTCGCGTTACAGGCAGACGTTGCGCCTCTGCGCCACGACGGTCCTCTCTATTACATTTAATTTTTTTATATCCAATAAAATAAAAAAAGACCTTTTATTATACCTACTTTATATAACCTTTAAATTGACAAGTGTATTTTAATCAATAATTGGGCAAATTACGCCTTACAAGTTTCAACTGCCAACCTCCGACGGTTCCGCTTTTAGAGCCTTGATATTGAACATTTGTTCTAGAAGGTCACTTTGCAAATATATATATATATATATATATATATATATATATATATATATATATATATATATATATATATATATATATATATATATATATATATATATATATATATGTATATATATATATATATATATATATATATATATATATATATATATATATATATATATATATATATATATATATATATATATATATATATATATATATATATATATATATATATATATATATATATATATATATATATATATATATATATATATATATATTTTTTTTTTTTTTTTTTCCGTGGGTTTTTTTTTCTCCGTATAAAGTCCCCAGTCTCCTCTTTATGTCAAATTTTAAGTAAAGTAAGAATACTATATATATAATATATATATATATATATATATATATATATATATATATATATATATATATATATATATATATATATATATATATATATATATATATATATATATATATATATATATATATATATATATATATATATATATATATATTTTTTTTTTTCCGTGGGTTTTTTTTTCTCCGTATAAAGTCCCCAGTCTCCTCTTTATGTCAAATTTTAAGTAAAGTAAGAATACTATATATATAATATATATATATATATATATATATATATATATATATATATATATATATATATATATATATATATATATATATATATATATATATATATATATATATATATATATATATATATATATATATATATATATATATATATATATATATATATATATATATATATATATATATATATATATATATATATATATATATATATATATATATATATATATATATATATATATATTTTTTTTTTTTTTCCGTGGGTTTTTTTTTCTCCGTATAAAGTCCCCAGTCTCCTCTTTATGTCAAATTTTAAGTAAAGTAAGAATACCTAATATCTATATTTGTCTATTAATATTGTTACAATCATAATGATGTCGTCGATGACGTCATCATAATTAACGTTATTTCGGGTTCAAATCCCGTTGGGGGTTATTATGTAAAATTAACTTATTTTTGCAATTTCACCTGCTTTTATTTAATAACCATAGAAATAAGTAAAAATTGTGTATGACATCTACAAATTCTTCTACAGTGTCAGTGATCGCACAACAATAAAACCTATACACAACCTTCCTTGATAAAGAACTTAAAATCATCAGTTTCAACCAAAAGTTCCAGAGATTAGCGCAAACAAACTCACCGCTAGTTCTAGTAAGACAAAACGCGGCGTTGAGTTCCGCACCAACATATAAATATTATATACGTGAGAGAATGACTATAAAAACACACATACTTTTTTTTTTGTAGCTCACGCTTTATCCCGCACATGGCAGGGTAGGCAGAGGGAACTGCAGGAACCATACGAACCTAGTGTTAAGACACTCCGTTACTTAGTCCCTGCTTACTCCGTCCCCGCTTTCCGCCGTTTTCGAGGCATTGCGTGTTGAGTGGCGGAACTCAACGCCGCACTTTGTCTTAGATGCCAGAGCGAAGAAAATGGAAATAGAAAAATCCATCTTCCCCGACTGGGAATCGAACCCAGAAACCTCATCACACACATTCTGTTTCTTTTAAACGCTTGTACGTCACGTGTCATTAATTAATATTGTACACGCGTAGATTTTAGTTATAAAAAAACTAATTTTAAAACGATTAGAAGATGATTAGTGAAATAAATTGATGGAACCTAAATTTTTTTGAAGCCCGTGACGTAATAGCTTCTTATAAGTACGACAGTCGTGGGTTCGATTTCTTATTATGGGTATATGCTCGCTCTAGTAAGGTGGCAAAGCGCGGCGTTTAGTTTTGCCACATAACACTCAATGTTTAGAATACTAGGCGGAAACTGAAGGAGCGGAGTGTCTTATCACTAGGTTTCCGACAAAAAGATCCCTATAAAAAGAAAAAAGGTTTCAAATCTCGCTGTGTCAAAATGTGGAAAAACTGCCTTAGTCCTCTTCTTTCTATCCTTCTCTTCCTCTCTAACCTTAGTTATTTCTTTGTCTACCCTTAGTTCACACAGATTTGAACCACTAACTACCTCCGATCTAAGCAAAGCAGGGCTCAGTAGACTATACATAAAATATTTAATAAAAAAAGTATAAAGTGTAAATATATTTATATTATATTAACCTTTTAAGAAGTGTAAATAACGTCATGATATAGTAGGCAACATACATATATACATACATACATACATACATATATACATATATTTAACTTAAATTCTTACATTCTTATGGAGCAATTGGTTTAAAGTCACCGTTACAAGGACGCAAGTTCAATATTGTGTTGGGGAAGTATTGTGCATTTTGTTGATAACGTACACTGATAAGAAAGTGCAATTAAGTAACTTTTTTATTCAGCTTATATACTAATATGACAATTTAACAATAAGAATTTTAGAATACCTTTGTCCCTATATTCTTTTGCGGAAAGTCGTCAGTCGTATTACTGTAATCGCGACAGTTGCGGGTTCGATTCCCACTTGGGAAGAAAGAATTAACTATATTTTCTCCGCTCTAGTAAAAAATAAATAGATAAATATTATTAATAAATAACACATATTTTGTTTCTCTTTGTCCAACGGAGTGTGTTAAAACCCTGTTATCACTGCCTATCCCGCTACATACGGGAAAGAGCGTGAAAGTAATAAAATTTTTATATAAAATTTAAATACACATTTGTCATTGACTTTTCTCTTATGTTCATTTTGATTCTAAAAAAAATAAAACATATTATATGATGTTAAAAAAAACATGTTAAGTTGTTAATATATATTGAAGAAGAGTAAAAAAACATATGAAAAATCATTTAATTAGATGAATTTTAACCTGTATCCTATCACACATATAGATATATGACAGACAAAAAAAGTCTCAAAATCGGAGAACGCAGTGTCTAGACTCCTAGCTCTCCTATCACTACATCTATCTTATATATATATATATATATATATATATATATATATATATATATATATATATATATATATATATATATATATATATATATATATATATATATATATATATATATATATATATATATATATATATATTATATATATATATATATATATATATATATATATATATATATATATATATATATATATATAATATATATATATATATATATATATATATATATATATATATATATATATATATATATATATATATATATATATATATATATATATATATATATATATATATATATATATATATATATATATATATATACATATACATATATATATATATATATATATATATATATATATATATATATATATATATATATATATATATATATATATATATATATATATATATATATATATATATATATATATATATATATATATATATATATATATATATATATATATATATATATATATATATATATATATATATATATATATATATATATATATATATATATATATATATATACCGTCGTGGCGCAGAGGCGCAACGTCTGCCTGTAACGCGACGGTTACTGGGTTCGATCCCCAGTCGGAGAAGATGGATTTTTCTATTTCCATTTTCTTCGCTCTGGCAAACTAGGCAAAGCGCGGCGTTGAGTTCCGCCACTCAATACGCAATGCCTCGAAAACGGCGGAAAGCGGGGACGGAGAAAGCAGGGACTAAGCAACGGAGTGTCTTAACACTAGGTTCCCACGGTCCCTGCAGTTCCCTCTGCCTACCCTGCCTTGTGCGGGATAAAGCGTGAAGCTAAAAAAAAAAAAAAAAAAAAAAATAATTAAATCATATAAGCAAAAGAATGCATGACTTGGTCAGAGCGCTTGGGCGGTTTCCACGAGACGTGTTTTGTTTAAGTAAAAACATATACTATGTTACTTTCAAAAGGTTTATGTATGAATACATATGTATATATGTATATATATACATGTATACATATATATATATATATATATATATATATATATATATATATATATATATATATATATATATATATATATATATATATATATATATATATATATATATATATATATATATATATATATATATATATATATATATATATATATATATATATATATATATATATATATATGTATATATATATATATATATATATATATATATATATATATATATATATATATATATATATATATATATATATATATATATATATATATATATATATATATATATATATATATATATATATATATATATATATATATATATATATATATATATATATGTATATTAAATTAATTTCTAATTACTACAACACAGTATAAATAACATGTTAGATGACCGCACCTCTAATAACCGACATTAAATAACTATTAACAGTATAAATATACAGAAATAGAAATAAACAAACGTTTGGAAAATTTTCCATTTGGGTTCATTTTTTTAATGAATACGAATGATCGATTGATTGTGGCGCAGAGGCGTAAGCGTCTGCCTGTAAACGTGACGGTTTCTGGGTTCGATTCCCACTCGAGGAAGATGGATTTTTCTATTGCCATTTTCTTCGCTCTGGCAACTAGGCAAAGCGCGGCGTTGAGTTCCGCCACTCAACACGCAACGCCATAGCAAGGTAGGTAGGGAGAATCAGTAGAAAGAACAGAATGTTAAGACACTCTGTTCCCTGCTTTCCATCTTTCAAGGCATTGCGTGTTGAGTGGTGGAAATCAATGAAAATTTATTCTCATCGATTGAGAATCGAACCCACAAGCCGTCGCCTTTACGCTGTGCCTCTGCGCCACGACGATCTTGTACTTTGGTTTTCTTCTCGCAACCCTACAATATCTTAAATTATTTTGAAAAAAAAAAATTAAAAAAAAAAACAGGTTACAGTTCCATCTTGACAATTTTCGTAGCTTAGATGCCTCAAGTATCATGGAAGAGCAAAGTATAGGAGGTTTTAAGTTTCATACACTAAGCTAAATAAGTCATCGATTACAACCTGTTAAATCTAATTACATGTATCATTATAAACAGATTTTAAGCGCCTATTTTTTCACATTTAGCCTCATGCTGTATCTCTTACATAGCAGAGTTGACAGAGAGATATTAGTGTTAAGACACTCTGTTCTCGTATTTTTTTATTTCCGAGGTATTTTTAGTGAGTGACGGAACTCAACTACGCATTTTTCTAGTGCCGAAAGATGGTAATGATTCTCCTCTCATGGGAATCGAAACCTCAACCGTCGCGTTCATAGTTAGACGCTATGCCACTGTGCATGCGCAGATTTCTGAGTCCGCCTTATTCAATTTGCAGCTTAAAATAACCTCATGCATGGAAAAAAACCATATCATAATCACTAAATAAAAGCCAAAGCGTGTTTTGTATTGAACGCCTTTTATCAAATATCGGCATCAACTAGTGATCCTATGTGTGGAACGATAGGATTGAGCGCTTTATTATTTAAGTTTTTAGGGTTTCTTAGGTATTTGTTTGTCCGTCTGTGTGTCCCTTTATTAAGAACATATTCTCAGTGTATACGGTATACAAATACAAGCTTATAAGGCTTATAAGAAATATATATATATATATATATATATATATATATATATATATATATATATATATATATATATATATATATATATATATATATATATATATATATATATATATATATATATATATATATATATATATATATATATATATATATATATATATATATATATATATATATATATATATATATATATATATATATATATATATATATATATATATATATATATATATATATATATATATATATATATATATATATATATATATCGGGACCGTCGTGGCGCAGAGGCGCAACGTCTGCCTGTAACGCGACTAACACGACGGTTTCTGGGTTCGATCCCCAGTCGGAGAAGATGGATTTTTCTATTTCCATTTTCTTCGCTCTGGCATCTAAGGCAAAGCGCGGCGTTGAGTTCCGCCACTCAACACGCAATGCCTCGAAAACGGCGGAAAGTGGGGACGGAGTAAGCAGGGACTAAGTAACGGAGTGTCTTAACACTAGGTTCTTATGGTCCCTGCCTACCCTGCCATGTGCGGGATAAAGCGTGAAGCTAAAAAAAAAAAAAAAAAAAAAATATATATATATATATATATATATATATATATATATATATATATATATATATATATATATATATATATATATATATATATATATATATATATATATATATATATATATATATATATATATATATATATATATATATATATATATAATCCCTTGAATTAGAGAAAAATGAAACTTCTAAGTCAATGTAAACAAAAAGCTTAAAAGTTTAAAGCTTTTTTTTAATTTTTTATGAAATTTGTCAAGTAATTGAAACCTACAGAATAATTTCTTTTTTCCAGAGCTATTAAATTTGTCAAAAAAATATAACATAAAATAGAAACAAAGTACAACATTCCAAAAAACCAAAACATAAGCATGTAGTTTGTTGTATATGTAACAATTTAATATGATCGTCTTTCAAGCCAATATTACAAGTAGTTTCTTATATTGTATTTTATAATCATGAAACTGGTACAGATCTCCAATTTTAAAGAAGGGTTTCTTAGAGAGAAATTAATATTTAGACACTCCTTTGTTTTGGACAACGTAACTTAGCCCCACAGTCGTTATATATATATACATTGGCCAACGTAACTTAACCCCACAGTCGTTATATATATACAGCCAGACAACAAGCCAAATTAGTCTATATAAAATTTTTTTTTATATATTGGTTTGCAAGTCTCAAACGATTCTGTCAGTGCAAGAACGTGTATGACGTCTACAAATTGAATTTTTCATCAAAATTGATTCAGTAATTGTGATAATATTAATTATG